>CAUYQG010249131.1:0-24779 GCA_963574415.1 Tarsius wallacei
CAAAAAAAAAAAAAAAAAAAAAAACGGCCGGGTGCAGTGGCTCAAGCCGGAAAACCCCCCAAGTTGGGCGGCTGAGGTGAGGGGATTGCCTGAGCCCACGGGTTCGAGAACAGCCTGGGCAACTTGGCAAGACCTCATCTCTATAATAAATCAAACAATTAGCCGGGGGTAGTGGCACATGCCTATAGTTCCAACTACTTGAAAGGCTGAGGCAGAAGGATACCTGAGCCCAGCAGGTCGACACTGGGGTGGCCGTGAGTGTACCACTGCACTCCAGCCTGGACAACGGAATGAGACTCCAATTAAAAAAAAAAAAAAAAAATTTATGGTCCTGGTGAACACTTGATCCCAGGAAAAGCACCCACAAAATGAGTGCACAGAACAAAATCTTGCAAGGCCTGAGAAAAGCCAGGACCTTGACCCAGGAGCCAACGTTAACATGGCTGAGCCCAGGCTCCTGTTTTAGGGAGGAGGATGGGACTGGGGTCCAGGAAGCTACATTCCTGCCCCAGGAAGGGGCTTAGATGCTGGCATGGGAGACAAAAGCCCTAACCCCGGACTCAGGTTGCAAAGCCATTACGCTGATGAAACCAGCCATTTCCAAAGCTGGAAGCTTTTCTGGCTGATTGCATTCAGGGGAGCCCCTCCTGGAAGGCCCTTCGGAAGTCTCCTCTATTTGTTCTTTTTCGTTCTGGGGTGGGAGGGGTGGGGGCCATCCACAGGTCACCCCAGGAGGGCTGGCAGGGAATGCCTAATCACTGTTTGGTGTGGGCCAGGGCAGGGATTTGGACACAGTGATCTTGGCATCCATTCTTATGTGTTCAAAACAAAGACCCCATCAGGAGCTCAGAAAAGGGAGGTCGGAAGTGGTGGGTCAGGAGAGTGACGGGTTCAAATTCCCAGGGAGCTCAGGTCCCCACCAAGAGTCATCCCTGCTGAGAGGAGGATCTGTTCCCTGGCCCCTGGAGCCCAGACCCCATGCATGGCTGCCCTAAGGCAGGCAGGGGGCTGGGCAACAGTGCCAGGCTGGCCTTCAGGGTGTCCTGAGCCATCCTGTGCCATAGGGAGGGACCCTAGAGCAAAAGAAGCTTCAGGGGGAATACCCAGAGCATGTTCAGAGAGGTGACTGGAACATCCCCCTCCCTGGTTTCTGGAAGCATCTGGTCACACCTGCTACCTTGTCCATCCTGCCCAGCCCATGAGGGCTCACAGTTGGCAGTAGGTGTACTAGCCAGGGTCAGCCACAGTGTCCCTGCACACACCATACCCCTCCCAGAGTGGGCTCTTTTCCTTGTCTCCACCCCTCCTGCCCCAGCCCCCCTCCAGCTCAACCCCAAACACTTGGCTTCTCTCTGAGTCTGCAGCCTCAGGGCCTTTGCATCTGCTATCTGCCTGCCTGCACAGTCTTTTCCTCCTGCTTCCCCAGACCCTTTCCCCAGGCCCCTCCAACATCAGGAACGCCCGTGCTGACCTCCCTGGGTCCCTTCCACATGGCTCACCACTCTGAATCACTCAAACATGTCCCAGGGTGCCGTGGAGCCCAGGCCTCATCTAGACACATCTGGGGTAGTGAGAAGGGGTATGGGTAGAGCAGAGCTGGCATGGGCCGGGAGGGCAGAGCCAGCTTGAGGGGCCACTAGGAGCCCAGAGACATGTGGGTTCAGGGCACACTCCTGGTCTGTGTAAGGATGTCGGGGGGCTGCCCTCACAGAGTTGCATGAGGGCTTAAAACAACAGGAATCGGCCGGGCACGGTGGCTCACATCTGTAATTCCAGCACTTTGGGAGGCCAAGGCGGGAAGATTGCCTGAGTCCAGGAGTTCGAGACCAGCCTAGGCAACATAGTGAGAAATTAGCCAGGCGTGGTGGCACACACCTGTAGTCTCAGCTATTCGAGAGGCTGAGGCGGGAGGATCGCCGGAGTCCAGGAGGTTGAGGCTGTGGTGAGCCATGGTCATGCCACTGCACTTCAACCTGGGCAACAAAGCGAAACCCCCAACTCAAAGAAACAAAATGAAACAGCAGGAATCTCTTCCCTCTCAGTCCTGGAGGACAGAAGTCTGAGATTCAGCTGCTGTAAGGCTGTGCTCCCTCCAGAGGCTTCAGGGGAGGGAACTCGCTGCCTCTTCCAGCTTCTGGGGGCCCAGAAGTCCCTCAGTCCACATCATCCCAATCTCTGACCTCTGTCTGCATGTCTGTCTCTAATAGCTCTCTGCCCTTCAGATGACACCTCAGGGCCCCCTTGATCTGGGAGGCCCTTATCTCAAGATGCTTGCCTTCATCCCATCTGCACAAGGACACCTCACCCTGGGTCTGCTGCCCCTGGACTGACAGTGAGTCCAGGCTGAGCCCTGTGGCCTCCTGGAGCCTCTGAGTTCTCATCTGTAAGATGGATGCAGCAGTACCATCATATGACCTCTAGGAAGCCCTGCTCGTGGCCTCTGAGGGGCTGCCTTCTGGCCTCTGAGGTTCTAAAATTCAGAGGAGTGCCCTCCACAGCCTGGTGGGCCAAGAACTCAGAGAGCTCTGGGCCGAGCCAACAGCTGGGTTTCCTGCTCTCCCAAGGAAAGCATTTGGTTTCAAAGAGAGGTCACTAAACGTCCTTCAGATGCACCCCTGCCCCTGTTGGAAGGGAGCCCCTGACCCCGTACATTTCTGCTATCTTAGCACCCTCAAGGCATCAGCAAACAGCAGGTCACAGGGATGGCTGTCTTCCTGTCTCAGTAATTAACCCAGCAGAGTGCACTGGCCCCCTCTGTTCCTGGAGAGGGCTGGGGTAGCCCTGTGTCTGCTCCTGCCTGTGGGCCTAGTAGCTCTGTGCCTCCAAGCAGCCTCTCCCACCCACAGCTTGTCAGGCACTGGGTCTGAGTAGAAGAATCACCTACCTGCTTACCTGCTGCCCATCTAGCAAGAGTGCCCAGGAAAGCCTCAGCATGCCCAGGTGGAGGGACCTCTGACTCCACCCAGCCACACAGGTACATACCGTGCAAGCTGGAGGCCACCTAGTCACTCTTAAGCAAGACCAGGGCAATGCCTCGATGTCCCCACTCCTGGTAGTGCCAAAGTGTGCGTGAGGGGTCCCATCCCCACTCTGCACACCCTCATATATACACATGGGACTTCCGGCCCCAACAATGTCACCAACAATCTCAGTTGTAGCCCCAAAGAAGCCAGGACCCTAGATGTCTCTTCAGATTTTGTCATAGTCTACACCCTGGGACCACCAACCCCATTTACAGATGGGTAAACTGAGCTTTCCAGTGGTGACGCACTTGCTCTAGCAGCCAAGTGGCAGGGGCAGGGAAGGGGAGCCAAGGACAAGGCCACGTCTGCTGGTGCCAAAGGCTGTGTTTTCGTTGTGCCCTATCCCTCACATACACCAGTTGTGGTTCTCCAGCAAGTGGGGGTCCTTGGGGTGGCCAGCCTCTCCTCTGAGACTCCCATCAGCCTCCGCAAAGCAGTCTCCAGAGCTGGGGGAAGCAAACTCTAGGGTGCAGACTGGGAAGCAATTCCATGAGGCAGGGTGGGGTGCTGGGCGGGGCCATGTCCCCACTGAGGTGGGGCTGTGCCAAGAGCCTTGGGTGCCAGCCCTTGGACTCTGAGCTCTCTCACTGCCCTGGGAGGAGAGACTGCTGGGGTGGCATTAAATTGCACAGAGCGGAAATTAGACCCAGGCAACCCGCCTCTGAGAGGGGAGATTCTTTGTTTGCTCCTGGGGGGTAAATTCCAGCCTCTTGGCCTCTCCCTTGTGACTCTGTTGACTTAATTTGGGCTTTTGTCTGGGGCGGCCCCCAGAGGGGATTACCGGAGGGTCCTATTACCAGTCCCAAGTCTTGGCCACTAATGAGTTCAGGGGCAGGTGGCCAAGGTGAGTGAAGGCCTGTTCCCCGTTGCCCTGGGAACAGCCTCCACGTGGCTTTACCTGGCTCTGAGCGGCTTCCTGGGTGCTGGGGTGGCTGTGGTCCCAAAGTCAGGCGGACAGTCAGGCAGTATCCCTGCACTGGCGGGCTGGTCAGGCAGAAAGATGCCAGGAAGGTGCTGTGGAATGGAACAAGGGCTTTACAGGAAAACAAGCTGACGGGAGAAATGGAGGATGCCTGGTGGTCAGGGAAGGCCACTTGGGCTGCAGGGAACAATTAAATTGACTCCATGGAGCAGCCCCCATGTGGGACAGGGGAGGGGCACTTCAGCCAGAGAACACAGCACAAGCAAAATTCCTGAGACTGGGAAATGCAGGCATGTCTCAGGAAGGAGGTCACCTGTGTGAATGAGATGGAGGGACCCCAGAGCCCCGGGGATGGGGAAGGTCAGAGATTAAGGTTCTATGGGGACCTAAATGGAGGGATCCAGGCAAAGAGCAACCTTATCTGACTGGCTGTGTCCCTCAGACCCCCATGGGGAAGATGGACAGGGCAGGAGCAACCGGATATCAGCAGGGTCTTGCGGAGGTGCCAGGGCCTGTTTCTGTGGGGGGCAGTCCAGGTGGGAGCAGGGCAGCCCGGGGTCCGGGTGAGAGGCCCCATGGCTGAGCAAAGGGTGAATGGGTGGCCCTGGCGATGACGTGTGTTATGCAGGGTGACGGGAAGGCTAAGCGGGCTCTACTTCCCAAAAGAGGACACTGAGGATCAGAGAGGGTCAGAGGCAGTGCCCTGGTGACACAGCTCACAAAAGAGGGGCTGAGCCAGGATCAAACCCAGCTAGGGATTTCAACTGCCATAGTGACCACTGCAGTCAGGGCCCACCCCTTTGGGGATCCCCAGCCTGGGCTGGCGATCCCATCCATGCCTGGGCCTACGGGGGTGGGGAGGAGAGGGGCAGTTCAACTCTGGCACAGGAGGGTCCCCTGTCTCTGGATGGCCTCTGCTGCCCCCTGGCTGCTACCCGGCCCGGGCGGCCTCCACCCGGCCTCTGCCTGGGACCCAACCTGGGATTTTGCAAACAGGTTCACGAAATTGTCAATTAAGTGAAAATCAATCCGGAGCCATTCATCATGGGCTGTTGGGGCCGCGCACGGGCCGCCATCGATCGGGGCCCCTGGGGAGCAATTGAGGCCAAGTGCAGCCCCATCTGCTGCATCGGGGCCGACACTGCGATCCATCATTCCCCATGGCTGTAGTGCCCACTGTGGGTCCCAGGGCCTGCCCGGAGGTGGGCGGGTGGAAGGGGGTGCCAGGTCCCCGGCACTGCTTGGCCACAGCACCAAATCCCTGGGGGCCCTCTCCTGCCCATCCAGCCCTTTTCCCAGTGTCCAGGGGCACTTTGGGGGTCTCTCCGTCACGAGGGGTCATCACCTTGAGGTCACAGCAGGAGCGAGGGCTGTAAGGGAAAGGAGCCTGGCTCTCTCCTTGTCCTCAACCTCCCCTCTGTCTGACCTCATGGGAGAGCCCCCACCTGGCCAGGGTCACTGGGCACCTGACCTCTATTCCCTTTGACCATCATCTGTCCTCAGCTGTCTCCACGTGGCATGAGGCTGTGACCCTGTGGGGAGCCTTATATGCAAAAGCTCTAGGGCCTCCCCCTCTGAGGGTCAAAGACCAGTGAGGTCTCATCTAGGGTGCTGGTGCCCAGAAAGCAGGCAGGGCTGCTCCCCAGGAGACTAGAGCACTCAACTTCCCCAAGATGCCCTGTACATGCCTGGGGAAAACTGCAGGCCTCCGAAATGCCCAGATTTCTGTAATTCCTTCATAATGCAGCCTGAAGGCCACTCCTTTTATTTTTGTGTGTGTATTTTAAAGACAGGATCTTGCTATGTTGCCCAGGCTGGTCTTTGACTCTTGGGATCAAGCTATTCTCCTGCCTAGGCCTCCCAAAGTGCTGGGGTGACAGGCGTGAGACACCGTACCCGGCCAACCTCTAAGTCAACCTCTAACCATCTCTGTCCCTCTTGGAAACAGTCCCCAGGCCCCTTGCCATGGAACTGGGCCAGCCCAGACTTGTGGATCCTCCCTGCAGGCCTTTGGGAGCTAAATCACTAGGGCTGGGGCGGGGCTGCTGTTAGCCCCAAGTGGGCCACACACTGGGAAGCTCACGGTGTCTCTGAAGAGCAGCCCTTCTGAGCACCACGTAGAGGGCTGATGGGCCACCATGGTTGCCCCCCTGAACAGAAGAGCCTCCAGCTCCTCTTCCCGGGCTTCACTGAGGTAGAGACCAGCAGAGGCTGGTCACTGCCAGAGCCCCTCCTCTCCTGGCCTCACCTTCATGGGGCCCCAGGACTCTAGCTGGACATGGGGTCGTAAGAGCCAGGAGGCAGCTGGGTCACACGGTCAAGGCCTTAAAACATTCCTAGGCTGGGCGCGGTGGTTCATGCCTATAATGCCAGCATTTTGGGAGCCCGAAATGAGAGGATTGCCTGAGCCCATGGGTTCGAGACCAGTCTGGGCAACTTGGCAAGACCTCGTCTCTACAATAAATCAAAAAGTTAGCCGGGCATTGTGGCGCGTGCCTGTAGTTCCAGCTACTTGGAAGGCTAAGGCAGAAGGATCACCTGAGCCCAGCAGGTCGAGGTTGCAATGACTGTGAGTATGCCACTGCACTCCAGCCTGGGTGACAGAGTGAGACTCCAACTAAAAAAAAAAATTCCTACCTGTTGACCTTATAATTGTGCTTCTAGGAGTGAGTTCATAGCCAACCAGCCCCTGCCCCTATAGTGAGCCAGGTACTGCGGACAAGGAGGCAGAGGGGATGACCCACTGACCCTCATGGCACCAAGGCCGTCATCACCAGCCTGAGTAGGAAAAATAACTTCTGCCCAAAGGCATCATTCCTTTCTTCCTTCATCCATTCATCCATTCATCCACTAAAAACACAAAACAAAGGGTTATAATTTATGAACCAAGAAAGGAGATAAAATAAAATCATAAAAAACACTTGATTAATTCACAAGAAGGCAGAAAAAAGAAAAAAAGGGAACAGAGAACAGATGGGAAAAATAAAAAACAGTAACAGGTAACATCAGCAATACTCACTAAGGCCAGCACAGTGGCTCACACCTGTAATCCCCATACTTTTGGAGGCTTGCTTGAGCCCAGGGGTTCAAGACCAGCCCAGGCAACATAGCAAGACTTCGTTTCTACAAAAAATAAAAATAAAATTAGACTGGTTTCAGTGGTTCACGCCTGTAATCTCAGCACTTTGGGAGGCCGAGGCAGACTGATTGCTTGAGCTCAGGAGTTCAAGACCAGCCTGAGCAATAGAGTGAGACTCCATTTCTATAGAAAATAAAAAAATTAGCTGAGTATGGTGGCACGTGTCTCTAGTACCAGCTACTTGGGAGGCTGAAGTGGAAGGATCACCTAAGTCCAGGAGCTAGAAATTGCAGTGAGCTATGATTGCACCACTGCACTCCAGCCTGGGTGACAGAACAAGACTCTGTTTCTAAAAAACAACAACAAAAATGCATGTAATAGTGTGAAGGCAACAGTGCAAAGGCTAGGAGGGAGAAATGGAAGAATACTATCTTAAGTTCCTTAAGTTGTATAATATCATGTGAAGATAGAGTGTGGTATATTTAAGACATATAATCCCTAAAGCTACCACTAAAAACACAAAACAAAGGGCTATAATTTATGAACCAAGAAAGGAGATAAAATAAAATCATAAAAAACACTTGATTAATTCACAAGAAGGTAGAAAAAAGAAAAAAAGGGAACAGAGAACAGATGGGAAAAATAAAAAACAGTAACAGGTAACATCAGCAATCACATTACATGTTAGTGGTATAAACACCCAATTAAAAGGCAATGATTGTGTTACTTAGCTGTAAGAGAAATGTAATTCTGACCCACGTGGATAAACCTTGAGGACATCTGCTAAGTGAAATTAACCAGCCATAAAAAGATAAATACTGACTGGGTACAATGGCTCAGCCTGTAATCCCAGCACATTGGGAGGGCGAGACGAGAGGATTGCCTAAGGTCATGGGTTCAAGAGCAGGCTAGGCAACTTGGCGACACCTCATCTCCACAATAAATCAAAATGTTTTTTTTTGAGTTGGAATCTCAGTCTGTCACCCAGACTGGAGTGCAGTGGCCGCTCCCAGCCATCCCGGCCTCGACCTGCTGGGCTCCGGCGATCCTTCCGCCTCAGCCTTCCAAGTAGCTGGAACTATGGGTGTGCGCTACCACACCCAGCTAATTTTTGATTTATTGTAGAGATGAGGTCTTGCCAAGTTGCCCGAACTAGCCTTGAACCTGCGGGTTTAGACAATCCACTCACCGTGGCCTCCCAAAGTGCTGGGATTACAGGCTGAGCCACCGAGCCCGGCCAATAAATCAAAATATTAGCCAGGCGTGGTGGCATGTGCCTGTAGTTCCAGCTACTTGGAAGGCTGAGGTGTAAGGATCGTCTGAGTACAGCAGGTGGAGGCTGCGGTGGCCGTGAGTGTACCACTGCATTCCAGGCTGGATTACACAGTGAGACACCAACTCAAAAAAAAAAAAAAAAAGATAAATACGGTATGACTTCATTTATATGCAGTATAACAGGTAGTCAGATTCATAGAGACAGAAAGTAGAATGGTAGTTATTAGGAATTGAGGGGAGAAAAGGATGGCGAGTTTTTATTTGATAGGTAGAGTTCAGTCTGAGTGGTGAAAAGTTTTGAAAATAAGTTGAGTGCAGTGACTCACACCTGTAATCCCAGCACTTTGGGAGAGGGAGGCAAGAGAATTGCTTGAGCCCAGGGATTGGAGACCAGCCCTGGGCAACTTAGCGAGACCTCAGCTCTATAATAAATCAAAAAATTAAGCCAGGCTTGGTGGCTCAGCCTGTAATCCCGCGCTTTGGGAGGCCGAGGTGAGTGAATTGCCTGAACCCGCAGGTTCGAGACCCGCCTGGGCAACTTGGTGAAACTTCATCTCTACAATAAATCAAAAATTAGCTGGGCACGGTAGTGCACGCCTGTAGTTCCAGCTACTTGGAAGGCTGAGGTGGAAGGATTGCCGGAGCCCAGCAGGTCGAGGCTGCGGTGGCCGGGAGCGGCCACTGCACTCCAGTCTGGGTGACATAGTGAGACTCCGACTCAGAAAAAAACAAAAACAAAAACGAAAATCAAAAAATTAGCTGGGCGTGGTAGCACGCACCTATAGTTCCAGCTACTTGCAAGGCTGAGGCAGAAGGATTGTCTGAGCTCAGAGGACCGAGGCTGCGGCGGTCATGAGTGTGCCACTGCACTCAAACCTGGGTGACAGAGTGAGACCTTGACTCAAAAAAAAAAAAGTTTTGAAAATAGTGATGGTAGTTGCATGACAATGTGAATATACTAAATGCCACTAAATCATACACTTAAAAATGGTTAAAATGGCAAATTTTATGTTACACATATGTTTTACCACAATTTTTAAAAATTTGCAATGTGATATACCAAACCCCACTGAATTATGTATTTTTTAATTGAGTCAAGGTCTTACTATGTCACCCAGGCTAGAGTGCAGTGGCGCAATCACGGCTTGACCTCTTGGGCTCAGGTAACCCTTCTACCTCAGCCTCCTGTGTAACTGGGACTACAGGTTTGTGCTATCACAACCAGGCAAGTTTAAAAAAAAATTTTTTTGTGGAAATGAGATCTCATTATGTTGCCCAGACTGGCCTCAACTCCTGGACTCAAGCAATTCTCCAGCCTCAGCCTCCCAAAGTGATGAAATTATAGGTATGAGCCAGTGCGCCTGGCTGAATGGTGATATTTAAATGGGTGAATTGTATGGTATGAGAATTATATATCAATAAAGCTTTTTTTTAAAGCAATGACTGTCAGAATCTATTTTAAAATTCTGTGAGCGGGCATTGTGTTCCAGATACTGTTCTTTTTGTTTGTTTTTTGAGTCGGAGACCACTCTGTCATCCAGGCTAGAGTGCAGTGACACGCTCACGGCCAGGGCAGCCTCAACCACCTTGGCTCAGGCAATTCTTCTGCCTCAGTCTTCCAAGTAGCTGGAACTATGGGCTGGTACCACCTTGCCCGGCTAATTTTTTGAGTCAGTATAGCAATTTATTGTCTTGCTGTGTTGCCCAGGCTGGTCTCTAGCCCCTGGGCTCAGGCAATCTTCCTGCCTCCTTCTTTCAGTGTTGGGATTACAGGTGTGAGCCACCATGCCCAGCTAATGCTTCATTCTTGATCCTGGAAGTTGAGCAAAACCAAAACCCAATATGGCCCTCATTGAACTCCCTTGTTGGAGGCAGACCAGACAGAAGCAGGAAACCCTGTGGGGAAAATGAAGTGGAAGGGGATGGGGGGAGGGAGGAGACAGCTTCAGGCAAGGGCCAGTGGCCTCTCTTAGCTGGACCTTAGGACCAGGAGGGAGCCCTGTGGGCACTGGGAAAAGATGAGGCAGGCTGAGGGGACTGCTGGGCAGAGGCTGTTGGCTGGCTCCCACACCATTACGCTATTCATAATGGTGAAGAAATAGTATTCACAGAACTTCTGAAGGACAGGGAAACATCTTCAGGTTTTATGCTGCAACCACTCCACTGAGGTTTTACAGACATTAAAAAAAATTTTTGAAAAAAGTATTGAATAACTTGGGAAAATGTCTGTTGCATTGAATGAAAAACAAGAAGTAAAGCTGAGGCTGAGGTGAGAGGATTGACTAATCCCAAAGGTTCGAGACCAGACTGGGCAACTTGGTGAGACCTCGTCTCTACAATAAAACAAAAAATTAGCCAGGCGTGATGGTGCACACCTGTGGTTTCAGTTACTTGGAAGGCTGAGGTGGAAGGATCGCCTGAACCCAGCAGGTCGAGGCTGCAGTGGCCATAAGCATGTCACTGCACTCCAGCCTGGATGACAGAGACTCCTACGTTAAAAAAGTGAAAAGAAGCTGGGCTCGGTGGCTCAGCCTGTAATCCCGCGCCTTGGGAGGCTGAGGTGAGTGGATTGCTTGAGCCCGCAGGTTTGAGACCCGCCTGGGCAACTTGGCGAGACTTCATCTCTACAATAAATCAAAAAAATTAGCCGGGCATGGTAGCTCGCGCCTGTAGTTCCAGCTACTTGGAAGGCTGAGGCAGAAGGATTGCCGGAGCCCAGCAGGTCGAGGCTGTGGTGGCTGGGAGTGGCCACTGCACTCCAGTATGGGCAACAGAGTGAGACTCCAACTTAAAAATAAAAAAAATAAAAAAGAAAGAAAGAAAAACAAGAAGTAGGCCAGGCACGGTGGCTCACACCTGTGATCCCAAGAACTTTGGGAGGCCAAGTCTGGAGGATTGCTTGAGTTCAGAAGGTCAAGACCAGCCTGGGCAACATAGCAAGACTCATCTCTACAAATTTTAAAAATTAACTAGGCTTAGTGGCACACATCTGCAGTCCCAGTTACTTGGGAGACTGAGGCAGAAGGATTGCCTGAGCCTAGGAAATTGAGGCTGCATTGAACTATCATTGGGCCACAGCACTCTACCCTCGGTGACAAAGCAAGACTCTGTCTCAAAAAGAAAAAAAAAGGCGTAAAATTGGCTATGCGATGCAATATGATTATAACATAGTGCACACATACATATACATATACACTGTACCACATACATGTATACACCAAGCACACCCATATACCTATAATACCACACACATATGTATATGCCAACATACAAACCACACACATATATATCACATATATGCATCCACATATGTACACACACACACACACACACACACACACGTCACCTTTCTACAGATGAGGGGTTGAAGCCCAGGGAACATAGCAGTCACTTGCCCAGACCTGGCCCATAACCATGTGTAGCCCCCCGGGACTATTCCCTTCAGTCCCAGACTGCCACCTGATGGTTCCTCTCAAGGTTGACAGGACCTCAGAGGTCTGGTGACATTCTCTGTCACCCTGCTGGGCTCCTTAGATGACTGCCTGTGGTTGAGCAATGCGGCCCCTGCCAGGACCCCTGGCCTGGCCAGGCCGTGTGTCTGTGTCAGAGCATGTCAACTGTACCGGCTTGGCCCGTGCCTACCACGCACTGATCCTGCCGTCTCAGGAACAAATTAGAATCTTACTCGAATCCTCATAAATCTTCTGTTCCTGACAAATCCAAAGCAAGTCTAGAGAGAAGGAAAGAGGGGGAGGGGAGGAAGCAGGCGTCCCTTGCTAATTCTTCCAAACTGCTGTTTATTGAAATGAGGCACCAGGGATAAACCAGAAACGGATCGATGATGGCCTGTCTAATATAATCAACCGAGGGCCACGGCCTCTGCCCCTCCTTCCAGGTGAAGGCCGGAGAGTAAGGCTGCAGGAGCTCAGCCCCAGGCATCCCAGCTTCCGGAGCCTCCCTTTTCTTCCTGCATGCCCCCAGAGAAAGGGTTCCTCTGTGAACACAAAGCCTTCTCCCACAGGCTGACCTCCCCTGACCCAGCTTTCCCTGCAGGCATCCCTTGCCTGGAGACCAGGGAGGGGGGTGCCTTGCCCCAGGCCTCTGACTCCAGCTTCCTCCCCAGCTCACCCTTATGGTGCCCAGCCAACCTCATGTGACCACCCTGCGCAGTGCTTCCTATACTCCAGCCCTACTTCCCTCAGGGCCCAGTCCTGGCACCCTGCTGAGCGGGGAGGTCCTCCACCAGCCCCTGTTCCTGACCTGTCTCCACCCATCTGCCTCCTCCTCCCAGCTCCCAGTAGCCAGGAACCCAAGAAAGACACCTGGGCTCTGTGTGTCTCCCCAATCACATGAGCTCTGGAGGGCAGGAGGGCCAGCTCAGTGCCCAGCTCTTGGGAGGGGCTCTCATTTTAAATTAAGTAGCCAGGCAGGGTGTGGTGGCTCATACCTGCACCAGGACTTTGGAAGGCCGAGGAGGAAGGATCACTTGAGCCTAGGAATTCAAGAATAGCTTGGGCAACATAGCAAGAGTTCTCTACAAAATAAATTAGCTGGGTATGGTGGCTTGTGCCTGTCATCTTAGCTAATCAGGAGGGTGAGGAGAGAAAATTGCCTGAGCCCAGGAGGTTGAGACTGTGGTGAGCCATGACTGTGTCACTGCACTCCAGCCTGGGCAACAGAGTAAGATCCTGACTCTAAATACATACATACATACATACATACATACATACATACATACATACACAAAATGAAATATAAAAGTAACCAGAGGCTAAAAGTGCCTCCTCAGGCTGGGCTCTCAACACATGCAGTAGACTCACCACATGGATTTCCCCAAGCCCTGTTGCCCTGCAGATTCTGACCTGACTGGTGTGCTGGGCCCTGGCACCACACTGGCAAAGGGGTCCCCTGGGGCAGCCAGTTAAGGACCTTGTTTGGGGGGAGGGGCAGCAGGGATGGGGCAAACAGGTCCCCACAAGAGCCTGCATCTCCATGAAGTAGATTCGACAGTCTTGGGTGCCCCAGGCCCCAGCCATCCTGGTTCTCCTGCCAGATCTAGGCCCCTTGACACCTGCAGCAGGCTCTGCTGAGGGACACAGACAGCCCTGAGCCTGTCCGCAGCTGGTAGGGTGGCAGCCTCCACCTCTCTGAGGAACTGACAGGAGGCCCTCATGGTACAGGAGACCCTCACACCAGGTTTGGGAGACTTGGGGTCATCTAGCCTCCAGCTTTGTGGGGTGACATATGCCCCACCATCCCCAGCCAACCTCCCAACTTTCCCGAGGACAATTCCACTTTCTGAGCGGCCCCCTTTCACCTTCAAAGTTGACATCTAAAAATAACCATGACGGATGACCTCAGCTGAGTCCTGAATTAGTCTTTTCGAGAGAGTGCTCCCAGTTCCCAGCCATCAACTGTGGAATATTAAAAGTGGGAGGAGGAACAGAAAGTCACACCGCGCAGGAAGGAGGTGATCTACTGTCGTTGCGGAATTCATCAATTGTTTGAAAAATAGGCCTGTGTGAGTGCGGCCGGCTCCATCACAGGCAGGCCCAGTCCATCCTCCGGAAGGCAATAGGAATAGATCTCCATGCAATGGCCACATCTCGGCCCGCCCGCCTGTGCGAACGTCCCTGTGAAATACACCAGGGGAGGTAAATATCACTGTGGAGACTGCAGCCTTGAATGGTGGAGCTCTTGTTGATATATGGCTTTCCAGGAGAGCCTGGTGGTTATGTCTGATCCCTCCCAGGTAAATGGGAGGGAGGTCATTTAAATCCCTCCTCTTGGCCAGGTTCGGTGGTTCACGCCCTGTAATCCCGGCACTTTGGGAGGCCAAGGTAGGAGAATTTTTGAGACCAGGAGTTCGAGACCAGCCTAGGCAACATAGTGAGACCTTGTCTCTACAAAAAATACAAAAATCAGCTGCGCATGCTGGTGCACACCTGTAGTCTCGGCTACTTGGGAGGCTGAGGCAAAAAGATTGCCTGAGCCCAGCAGGTTGAGGCTGTGGTGAGCCACAATTGTGCCACTGTACTCCAGCCTTGGCAACAGAGGGAGGCCCTGACTCAAAAAAAAAATCTCCCCTCCCCACACACAGTTTGCCCCATGGCTGGGTTAGGAGTGAATGCTGCAGTAAATGGGGTGGGAGTGGGATTTTTATGGTGTGCATGCCAGGCAGGTCTGGGAAAGGGGTCTGAGGAAATTTCAATCAATCAGTCAATCAGTAAACCCAATGCCAGTTTTGCTGGAGCTTGAGAGTCAGGACACCACTCGCGCTCAGCGTTGCTGGGTGAACTTTGGAAGGCTTATTGTTGCCTCTTTCCAGAAAGCTCCAAGATAAATGTACATGTTCAGCTCAGTAAAAGTATGTTGGTGAGGAAGGAGTGATTGCACTGACATTCGAGGATGACAGTTTGCTAGGGTCCAAGAATCAACGGACAGGGTAGGAACACTACTCTGCTTCCCGGCTGCAAAAGCAAAAAGACAGCATGGTGGTTCTTGCCTGTAATTCCAGCATTTTGGGAGGTCAAGTAGGAAGAATTGCTTGAGCCCAGAGTTTGAGACCAGCCTGGGCAACATGGTGAAAATTTGTCTCCATGAAAAATTAAAAAATTAGCTGGGCATGGTGGTGCATACCTATAGTCCCAGTCACTCAGGAGGCTGAGGGAGGAGGATCACCTGAGCCCAGGAGGTTGAGGCTGTGGTAACTGTGCCACTGTACTCCAGCCTGGGTGACAGAGTGAGACGCTGACTCAAAAAAAAAAAAAATCAAAAAGAGAAAGAGTGGAGTCCCTTGGCTTGTTTCTCCCACGAGGCTGCATGTGTCCTCGCCAGCAGATGCAGCCCTTCCCTGGAGCTAGATGACCCCAAACAAAGTGTGCCTGTGTTGCCTTTGCAGGAACACGGAATGGAGCAGACAGCGAGGCCGAGGTTGGCCTCTACCAGATCAAGCAGCGGCTGCCCAGTTCTTCTGGCTCTTCCTTCCTCTGAGAAACACATCCCCATGGCCAGGTCCTGTGGTCCTCCCTGGGGCTGCAAGATGACACCCTTGGAGACTTAAGGTGCCCTTCAGGAAACAAACCAGAGCAGGAGGCCACTCAGGCCACCAGGAGACTCCAATCAGCTACCTCCAGGTGCTTTCTCCCAGAAGCCTGGCCCAGCACCCTCACATGGGGCTCGCCCAGAGACAGTCAGCTCCATGTCCCAAAAACCTGGCAGCTGCCACTGAAACAAAGCCAGCACAGGTGACATCACTCTGACCTGGCCCTCGAGGCCTTTGTCCTCAAGTCTGGCCCTGCAGCCTCACTAGCCTCTCTGAGGCTTCACTCGGCAGGGCCATGTGTTCACCAAAGTCTGCTCAGTGATGGCCCAGTTTGCACTAAGCAGGAGAAACTCCAACCAGGTGGTACTCCTCAGTGACGCCAGGTGACGCTGGGGGAATGTCACCCCGAGGAGATGTCCGGATGTGGGAACACTCACGGAATGTGCTGGGGATGGAGGCAGAGAGGCTGGCCTCTCATGCTAGTGAGCTTACCCAGAGAGCAGTAGACAGATGGCTGCCTCCTGTAAGACCCCAGCTCAGCAGGCCTGGGGGACAATGTGGTGTCTGCACATCTCCACATCCCCATGGCTCTTATCCTTGGAGTGAGGGACTCTGACCTGGCCACGGCCCTTGGGGCTCAAAACTCAGTTCTCCCCTGGTCTTCCCGCTGGCTGGAGTCCTGGGCTTGTGTCCACCAAAGTCAAGTGCTTCCCAGGTTTAGCCCTGCTTCTGACTCTTTCGGTCCTCAGTTTCCCCCCTGTAGGATGAGGAGTTTGGGGCGACCCTCTCTGGTTTCATCACACTGAGATTAATCACTGATTCAAACTTGACCAGTGCACCCCAGGCAGGAACAGATCATGCCAGGGACGCAGACTCCTGCAGGAGACAGTGTTGCGAGCTTTCAAGTAGAAGCTTTGTTTCGGATGAGTCTCTGGTGAGCAGATGAGCTAACTGGGGAGATATTGAAGACAGGAGGGCTGGGGACCAGGGGAGGCGGCCATGCTGGGAGCTGACCCCGCAGTGGTCAACTGAGAAAAGACCCTAATTAGACCCACAGACACAGAGCCCCCCATGAAATGTCCTGACTCGGTGGGGCTCCCCACCCTGAGCAGGCTGGGGGCTCCAAAAGGGTGGGGGGAAAGAGCAACAGAAGCTAAAAGGAAATCAAAAGCAAATTATTTTCGGGATTATAGCCCTTGAGCCCTGGCGAGATAGCCCCCATTTTTCACAGCAGACAAAAACATTTTCCAAGGAATCAATTTTGCCTGCAGAAGTCGCCGTCTCTCAACCCACAATCCATCATATTTCCCCATTTGCAATTTCTTGGTGTCTGACTGTTTTAAGTTTCCTATGAATTATTTTATAAAGCTTGCTTTCTTCCTGCTGAAATGAGGCATCTGGGCCTGCCGAGAGGGCCTAACACCATCAGGCCATGGGCCCACAGGCCAGTGGTAGTGGGGGGGGCAGGGTTTGGTGAGACAGGACCCAGGATGGACCCCCTTGGAGGGGCCCCAACGTCCCTCCACCCATGTCCACACAAACCCTGCATGATCTGAGATGTGGGGTGGAGGTGTCCAGTAGGGACAAGGGCAGAGGATGGTGCTAGAACGGACGAAAGGGGAGCTGGTGGGCACAGGCCGGGCGGGCACGGGCCTGGTGGGCATGGGCCTGGCTGGCTCAGGGGTAGCCACTAGCCGCTGAGGGCACGGGGGAGGTGGGTGCGGGGGAAAGTTTTTGAAGAGATTTATTCTGATGTGCGGCTGAGGGTGAATCATCCTTCAAGAGGCAGCGTGTATAAAAATCCCCGGCCTGTTGATTGGCCTGTCACAGTGATTTGTGGCTCTTCCCCCGAGGTAATGGGGAGCAACTGGGCTGGAGAAGGCAGCTGGACAGATTGCCAAACAGGGCGGGAGGGGGGCAGCGACCGGCGAGATTTATTGACCTCAACCCATGGAGATCCCTTCAAGGCTTTTAATCTGGCCTTTCAGCCGTCATTGGGGCGATTGCCACCCGGCTGGCTCCCTGGAGCCCCGTGGTGCATAGGCTCGAGGATAAGGGTGTCGTGTCCGGGGGGCCCCGCCATCTGTCCCCCAAGAAGGAGGAGAGGGGACTGACCCTCGGCTGCCCTGATTTTCCATTGGCTGGGACTGCTGCTTTATTTTGTTTTATTTTATTTTCGAGTCAAAGTCTCATTCTGTCTCCCAGGCTGGAGTGCGGTGGCATAATCACAGCTCACTGAAGCCTCAACCTTCTGGACTCAAGCAATCCTCCCATCTCAACCTCCCTACTAGCTGGGACTACAGGCATGAACCACCATGCTTGGCTAATTTTTAAGATTTTTTTAGAGATGAGGTCTGTCACTATGCCCAGGATGTTCTCAAATTCCTGGGCTCAAGCAATCCTCCTGCCTCAGCCTCCTGAAGTGCTGTGATTATAGTCATGAACCACTGCACCCTGTCTAGGGCTGTTGCTTTTTTTTTTGAGTAGGAGTCTCACTCTGTCACTCTGTTGCCCAGGCTGGAGTGCAGTGGCATGCTCATGGCCACCGCAGCCTCAACCTGCTGGGCTCAGGTGATTCTTCTGTCTCAGTCTTCCAAGTAGCTGGAACTACAGGTGCATACCACCATACCCAGCTAATTTTTTGATTTCTTGTAGAGATGAGGTCTTGCCAAGTTGCCCAGGCTGGTCTCGAACCCCTGGGCTCAGACAATCCTCTCGCCTCCGCCTCCCAAAGTGCTGGGATTACAGGCATGAGCCACTGTACCTGGCTGCTCTTTTTTTTAACAGCTTTATTAAGATGTAATTCACATGGTCACACATCACTCATTTGCAGTATACAGTTCAGAATATGCTAAAAACAGTGGTTTGTGGTATATTCCCAGAGCTGTGCAGCTGTCACCCACAGGGTACATTGCAGCTGGGACCGGCCACCTTCTTTCACTCCATGAGTGACCTCTCCCGCACAGAGACTCTGTTCTTGCCTCCCAGTCTTCCACTGGCCCTGGAGAGGGTGGTCTCTGCAGCATCCTTCCTCCAGCCCCCAGTCCCACACAGAGGGCTTCTGCTGTGCTGGGGGAGAGGCAGGATGGGAGGGACTGGCCATGTAGCTGCTTTCTTGTGTCCCAGCTTTATGACCCTTCAACAAGCATGGGTGATGCTGAGAGGGGTGGACACTATCGAGGTGGTGACCCAGAGCCCCAGTCCTGGGAAGTGTCTAGGGCCTACCAGCTGCTGCAGAGTCCTGGAGGGGGGGTTGGTGGGGGGGGGCAGGGTTGGGGGCCTCTTGCCAGTCCCAAAGGGCTGCAGGGATGGGGCACTCAGTTGTTGAAGCCTTCTTTTTTTTTGAGTTGGAGTCTCACTCTGTCACCCAGACTGAAGTGCAGTGGCATGATTCTGGCCACCGCAGCCTCGACCTGCTGGGCTCCGGCGATCCTTCTGCGTCAGCCTTCCAAGTAGCCGGTCCTACAGGTGTGTGCTACACACCCGGCTAATTTTTTTGATTTATTGTAGAGATGAGGTCTTGCCAAGTTGCCCAGGCAGGTCTCAAACCCGCAGACTCAGGCAATCCACTCGCCTTGGTCTCCCAAAGTGCTGGGATTACAGGCTGAGTCACTGAGCCTGGCCTGTTGAAGCCTTTTAAAAGAAGGTGGCATCATCCTCCCTCAGTGAGAATTCATGGGACAGCCAGGCTGAGGGTCACACCTGTGGCTGGCCTGCCTGGGAAGTTCCTCAAGAGCCATCTTCCACTCAGTCGAGTGACAAGTCCACTCCTCTGGCTCTCTCCATCTTCATTCTCCTTCCCAGCCTCCCCAGTCTTGTGCTCAATCATCCCTGTCTGACCACAGTCATGGACTGAACCTGTTTCTGTCAAATTCTGATTCCTGAGCACGACCATGAGTCCTGATCCCTGTCTCAGACTAGGTCCTGAGCCCTGCTATAGAATGATCCTGGAGTCCTGTCACAGACTGATCCCTGAGTTCTGACACAGACTGAGCCCTGAGCCCTGTCACAAACTGAGTCCTGAGCCCTATAACACACTGAGCACTGATCCCTGTCACAGACTGAGCCCTGTCACACTGAACCCTGAACCCAATAACAGACTGAACCCTCAACCCAGTCACAGACTGAGCCCAGTCATAGACTGAGCCCTAAGCACAATCACAAACTGAGCCCTGAGCCCTGTCACAGACTGAGCCCTGCCACAGATTGCTGCCTAAGCCCCTAAGCCCTGACACAGACTGAGCCCTGAGCCTCATCATGGACTGAATCCTGAACCCTGCCACAGATTGAAGCCTAAGCCCCGTCACAGACTGAGCCCTACCAGTGACTAAACCTTGACCCTGTCACAGACTGAGCCCTGAGCCCTGCCACATACCAAGTCCCGAGCCCTGCCATACACTGAGCTCTGAGCCCTAAGTCCTGTCGTAGACTAGACCCTGATCCCTGTCAGTGACCAAGCTCTGATACCTGACACAGATTGAACCCAGTCTAGAGCCCTGATCCTGAAGAAGGAAGGCACTGAGCAGACTCCTGTCCTAAGTGGAGAGCTGGCAGGGCCACCACCACTGCTGGAGGATGGAAGACCCCTCTCTGAAAGACCCAAGGGTGACCCAGGGTGACCAGAGTGTGAGTTCAGGGTGGCCCCTGGGGGAGGCCCCCAGCCCTGCCCAGGCCACCTCTCAGGGCTCTGTATGTTTAGACCCTGCATCAGTGACCTTCTATTCTGAGGCATCTCAGGAGGATAGCCACCACTACACAGCTCATGAAGCGAGGGGCCTCAGTTGCCAGGCAGCTGTTCACACCCCCTCAGTAGAAACTGCTGAGTCTAAGGCAGTGGTGTCCTCTCTGGCTTCACTGCATACAACACAGGGTCAGGCAGCCACAGGCTGCAGAGGCCTTTCCTGATATCCCAGGGACCAGGGCCTCTCCACGGGCGTGTGAGGCTATGCCCCGCAGGGTTCTGGGCTATGTGGGGTAGGAAGGTTGCACCCTGGGTTCTCAGGGAAATGAGCTGCTCCATTTTCCACCTTCACAGGTTCCAAATTCCCCTTTCTTGAGACTGCAGTGTTCATTATTCAATAATAACCCCGGGCCAGGCACTGTGGCTCATGCCTGTAATTCCAACACTTTGAGAGGCTGAGGCAGGGGAATTGCTTGAGCCCAGGAGTTCGAGACCAGCCTGGGTAACATAGTGAGACCTCAGCTCTACAAACAAACGAACAAACAAACAGATCAGTCAGGCATGGTGGCGCGTGCCTGTAGTCCCAGCTGTTCAGGAGGCTGTGGCGGAAGGATCACCTGAGCCCAGGAGGCCTTGGCTGGTGCCTGGGAACCAGAGTGAGACCCCAACTCAAAATAAATAGATAACACTAGCTAAAGCCAGTAGCCGAACAGATGAATGCTGAAGGAGAGAGACACAGCGCCAAGGCGTGTCACCCAAGGCACTCGTCCGTGCTGTTCCCAGCGTCCTGCACCCGCAATCCATCCAAGTTTGCACTTGGGAATTAAATTCCCTTTAGCCGAAATGAGCTTTGGCTTCAATCAGCCCGAAGCCTGTCCTCCCATCCCCCGCACCCTCCTGCCGGCAACATCTTTTAAGTATGCAAATTGGGACACCTTACTAAATGGTCAGCGGGATTGATCCTGCTGTTTTCATCAGGGAAATAAAATTAAAACGGAATCCGGGGGTTATTGGGCTGCCCTGAGCGCTCCCCATGGGCCTGCTGCTTGGGTATTCCTTGGACACACGCAGACACTCCAGCTCTCGGGGCCCCTGACCCCAATTGCCGCATACGGCCCTGACCTTGAGGACTTCCAGAGGGCACAGGCTCTGGCCAGCAGCTGGGGCGGGGGCACCTACCTTGGGACTCTGGCTGGGTTTTGCTCTGAAGCACCTGCTGGCCGTGGGGGCAGGGTTCCAGCTCTGCCTGTGCCAGTTCCTGGCTCCTCCTCCCCCAACTCTCTCAGATTTGCTCGCCTCATAGCAACCAGGCTGCAGCCCACCTGGGTCCGACTGGCGCAGAACAGGGTGGTAATTCAGACCCAGACTCCGTTGGGGTGGGGCAGGGCTGTCTTTTCCCTCCTCTAGAGGTTTGACACACAATGCCCGAATGCCCCAAATTTCTAGAGCATTCATTTATTCATTCCATAGACATCCTATTCATCATATTCATCCCCTGGGACTGCAGGCATAGAACAGATGCCTGCCCATCCCTGAGGGCACTCATGGGGTGGTGGCCCAAGGCTGGTGGCACCTGCTTCCCAAGGAGCAGGGACTTCTTCCCATGGTGGGGTGATGTGAGAACGGTGGCCATGCCTGGGATGGGGTGGTCAGAGTCAGCCTCTCCAGAACTGCTCTTGGTGCCCTGGCCCCACCCAGACCACCCCGGGGCACTGAACACATCAGGCCCAGACCCACCGCAGGGACCCATGGCCAGCAGTAGTCATGGCTTTGTGGAGAGCAGAGAAAATGACCCTGGCACTTGCTGAGCTGATGCTGGTGCCAGATTCTGTCCTGAATCTCCCCGACTCTCCTGACAGCCTATGGGCTTGTTTCTGTCATTGTCCCCATTTTACGGACATGCATAACGTATCCAAGGTCCCCCTGTAAGGACAGAATCAGACTGGTGCCCCACTCACCGCCCCTGTGGCTGGACATGGTGGTGTCTCCTGGTGGGTGCTGGGCTTGGCCCCTGGGCCAGGCAGGCAGCAGGAAATCCCCCTCCCCTGCCTTTGATTTAAAGCTCTAATGTTAATTATGATGCGTGATTCTCACCATAATTAAACTGATTCATTTCCAACAATCAAGGCTACACTGCATAATATATTTAATTAGCCAACTCTCCCGTGCACGTCGGCAGGACGGAACTGGCACGTTCTCGGTGTAATACACTTAATTCTGAAATAAATCATTGTTTGGGGTGATGCCCGCCAGGCCTGCCCCGCCCAGAGGACTCAAGGCACTGTGGGGTGGGCTCTGGCATGGGTTGGAATGATGAGGAGGAGGCCAAGGAGGAAGGTCAGGGTGTCTGGGGCTGGGGGCCTTGGGAAGGCTGAGAGATTGCAACCAGCCCTGACAGGGGCTGCCCATGGGGGCGGCTCAAGGCCCAAGGCTGTGTCCTGGGCCCTGGAAGTATACAGAGCCCTCGGCTGCCATTTCAACAGAGTGAGGACCAGAAAGACCATCTCTCGTGTGAAGACAGGCACCTGGGAGTTATCCCACATCTCTGCCCCATCCTATGGTGGGCTCTATCCTAGACTACTTGGGGTGCCCACTGCAGCCCTCCCAGAGGTCCAGCAAAGTTGTCACACTGCCCTCTCTGAGTTCACCTTCCCGCCGTCCGATGCCAGTCCCACCTTTGCTGTCCTGGGGATATGCCACCTCGACTGGCAGAGAGATTTGTATGACTTTAGTGCTACACGGAATGTCAAGTGGTGCCCTGCTCTGTCCATGGCTCAGGGAGGGTAGGAGGTTGACAGCCCCAACTTTGGGGAATGCTGGGTATGAAGTCCTCCTCAGCCCTTACAAGCCCCCAGCCCCAGCCTCACCTGGGCCCCGTGTCCCCTCACCCCATTACAGCCCAGTCTGGTGCCCAGTGAGCGCCTATGTCCCAGGAGACACTGGCTGTGGTGGCTCCCCTCCCCCACCCTTCCCAGGCTAGGCCAGGTCCTGCCCTTGGGGGCACCTGCCTTCCCAGTCATGGAGCTCCGCCCAGAACACGACAGTACCACGATCAAAAGAACTGACAAGTGCAGCACCAGCCATCTGGAATTCAAAGAGGGACAGACGCGCTTCAGGGGGACGTTCCAGGGACCCCAATTATGCAGGTTCTTTGTCCCTTGCTGTGGAATCCCTGGGACGGAGGGCGTTCACGTGCATCCTCATCCCCCCAGGAGAGGGCAGGAGGAGGGGAGGGGATTCTCCGCCTACCCGGCTCCAGTTACTGCATACACCGCCATCTGCTGTGGTGTGGCCTGGCCTCGTGCATAATTCAGGCCTCAGAGAGGCCCCAACAAACTGGCTTTGACGGGCTGAAGGGTCTGATCGGATGTCGCGACACCCGACACCCTCTGAGCAAGACACGTGTCCTTTTGCCCCGTCTGTGCTGTGGTGACAGGCCGGACAGAGAGCAGCGTGGGTGGTCAAGCCGGCTGCTGGTGCCCTGGACACAGTCACATGCTGGGCTGCTCAGGGGTAGGCCATGGTGAGCTTGGGTCCAAGTTCGGCCCCATGCCTTCCCTGAGGTCTTGATTGGGTTGTTGCACTCCCAGCCCAAGCCCTCAGGCCTCAGTTTTCTCATCTGTGAAGTGGACCTAGGGCAGCATCTGTCTCCTGGGGTTGGAGTGAGTGTGGGGATGACCGCCAAGTGACCCTCGTTGGCCCAGCATCATGGAGCAGGAGTTGTGGAGCCCTGAACTTGAACTTTGACCTCCTCTCTGGCCCCGATAACGTCACCTCCCCTCCCATGCCATGCTCTCTGTTCTAGGAAACCAGAGCAGCAATTTTGGCCCCTTGTATTTAACTCTAAATATGATCTTGGTCCTTGGTATGCACCACCTGGGACCCAGGACCACCCCACGTGGGTTATGCAGTGTCTCCTAGTGGACATACTGCTGCAACCGTGACTGTGTCCCTGGAAGTTGGGGCAGCAGGGCTTTCCATCCTGGCCCTGCCATGGCAACAGGGTGACCAGCCGCCCAGTGCCCACCACCCATGGGTGGGAGAGTGAGGCTGGCCTGGTCACACACACCCAATACACCTGGGCACTGGGAGTCAGCCTCAATTGTTTTCCCCCAGGCATGTGGCTCCAGGGAGTGCTGCCCACCCCATCAGTCACAGCCATCCTCCCCAGAAGGGACCTCCTTGGGAGGGCCCTTGTGAGAATCAAGAGAGATGAGAGCCTCCTGCAGGGCTGGACACGGGAGGTGTCTCCAGCAAAAGGACCCCTGGGCAGCCCCTTCCTCCTCGGCCTCCCCTGGACTTGGGGGGCCATTCAGGGCTGCTGACTCCAGCCCTGCTGAGAGGCCCCTCCCAGCTCCAAGCTCCGCCTGAGTTGGCACCTGCTGACCAGGGAACCTGAGCCGTGCCTGTGCTCCTGAGCAGCTGTTTTTTTAAGAAAAGAGGGATCCCTGCCCTTCAATAATTGATGGAAGTTATTAACAATTGAACCCTGGGGAACATCTGGCAGGTGAAGAGCTTTTCACCCCACTGGCAGCGATCAGATTAAACCGGCTTTGTGAAGCGAGGGGCATCGGCTAGGGGGAGACCAGACTCCACCACCCAGGGTTTGCCTGCTCCCACTCCGTGACCCAGGGCTCCTTCCGCTCTGGGGGTCACCTGGGTTTAGCATCTTTGTCAGCAAGGAAGGGGTGCTTCATGGATCCCAGAACAGCTGCCGGCAGCCTGGGCTTGTTTACACACAGGTGCACACACAC
>CAUYQG010249133.1:0-11675 GCA_963574415.1 Tarsius wallacei
CGGCGGGGGGCGGCCCGGGGCCCCGCGGGGGGGCGCCGCCGCCCCGGGGCGGCGGGGGGGCCCGGGGGGGGGGTGAAGGGCGCGGCAGGGCCGGTGCTTGAGGTGGGGGAGCACCCGCCCAGGCAGAGGAGTGGGTGGGGCCTGCTGGGGGGTGGGGAGCGCCTGTCCATAGGCTGGGGGGTGGCGGCGAGAAGGGCAAGGGTGGGGGCGGGGCGGGTACTGGCGACTTGTTCTCCTTGGTGAACCTGGGTGTTTGAGCAGCTGTGGCCTGTGGTGCCTCACAGACCCTAGCGCCCAGGACCTCGGCGAGCAGAGCACAGACTGGTAAGCCCACCTCTCAAGCAGCCCCCACAGCCCTGGTGCTCTGGCAAGGCCGGCGCTGTCGATCAGGCCCTGGTGTGCACCCCACGGGGCGGCCAAGGACAGGCAGAACCAGACCAGTCCCTGCTCAGTCCACTCCTGTATGCAAGGGAAGGGAAGAGCTGGAGCCCACGCTGCACCCTGCCCCAACCCTCTTTTTTAGCACTTCTCCTTCTAAAGTGTGGTTCTCCAAATGCAGCTTCTGGTCCGGCACCCTTTCCTGCAACCTGTGGAAAATGTGAATGAACCCCCAGGCCTCCTGACTCCAATGCAGGGGAGGGCCCAGGGATCCACACTTTCACACCCCCTCCAGGTGACTGATGCAAGCGTGAATTTGAGAACCATGGTCTAGACTAGGGGCTGGCACACCAGGGCTCAAGAACCAAATCGGACCCACCTGTTTTTGTACACAAAGTTTTATCATGACAACCACACCAACTCGTGTGTATGGTGTAGGGGAGAGGCCAGGAGACAGCCCCTGGAAAGGACCTGCAGCTGTGTTGTGGTTGCAGAGGAAGCACCCGGGTGCCAGTAAGGGGGGCCTCAGGGACACCCTGCACTCAAGGGCTCGTCCTCAGCCACTCACTGGGGCGGGTCTTGGTCCCCGGATGGGCACCTCCACCTTGAGACTGAGGGCCTCATGGGTCACGAGCCCTGATCTGTGAAGCCCTACTTCACAGAGACAAGCTGACACTCCACAAGACACACAGCAGTCAGTGCTGTGGGTTAGGTACTGCCCCAGCACCCCACAAACATAGCTCATTTCCTCCTCATAGATGCGCCGTGGCTCATGACGATGTTCCCGTCTGGCAGGTGAGGGAACGGAGGCACTGAGGGTCCACGGCCGCGCTGGGCTTGTGGACACCATGTGGGTGCTAGCACTGTGTGGAAATGAGGGCTGCCCCGGCCTAAGGGTAGGGAGAGGGTCTCAGAGCTCAGGTGAGGATCTGAGTAGGGCAGGGGGGACCTTCACCAAAAGGCCGGGCCTGTACAGGGAATATGAGAAAGCACAAAGCATCGCCCAGCTCCAGGCACGGCACGCAGCCCAAAGCCTGCCTTCCCATGACCTCAGGTGCTCTGAGATACCATGAGACCCCGAAGCACCTCAGCCACTGATCTGTGTGGGTCAGTCACTGGACACAGCCTCCCCCAGGAGAAAATGTGATCTTGGGTGTGGTAGTGTTTCTGCACGAAGCACAGCAAGAAAAATCCCCAGAAAGCGCCGACAGCTGAGGGCCACCTTCCAGGAGCCCCAGCAGCTAGAAGAAAACAGCCATCATTTTGGAGAGGGGAGCCCGGTGGGGTATCACAGCGTCCACCACACCACTTGGGGATATAGGGAAGTCTTTTCAATAAATAGTGCTAGAACATCTAGACGGTCAGATGGAAAAAACAAAAAACAAAAAAAAACACCTGGGTCCTTTTCTCAACATACCCAAAGGCTAATTTGAGATGGGTCACAAGCCCAAATATAAAATGCTAACTCTACAAAGTTTCTAGAGGAAAACACAAAATAATTTGTGACCTAGGAGTAAGCAAAGATTTCTTAGTTAGGAAACTCAAGGCATTGAACATAAAACAAAATTTGAAAATCAATAAATCAGACTTCATCAAAATCCCAAACTTCTTTTCATCTAAGGACAAACAAATACACCATATACAAAAATGAATTTTAAATGGATGAAAACCTAAAGGTAAGACCTAAAATGATAAAACTGCTAGAAGAAAACATTGGGGAAAGCACCAAGACATTGCACTTAGCAGTGATTTCTTGGATATGACACCAAAAGCACAGGCAACAAAAGTAAAAAAAGACAAATGGGACTGCATCATTTGTACATCAAAGGACACAATCAACAGAGTGAAAAGGTAACCCACAGAATGGGAAAATAATATTTGCAACTCATGTTTGATAAGGGTATATAATATTCAAAATATATTAAAGCTTCTGCAACTCAACAACAAAGAAATCTACATGATTTTTAAATGGGCAAAGGACTTGACTAGACCTTTCTCCCAAGATGATGTACTAATGGCCAACAATAATTTGAAAAGATGTTCAGCATCACCAATCATCCGAGAAATGCAAATCAAAACCATGATAGTCCACCTCACACTCATGGGGATGGCTATTATAAATAGCAAAAAATAAAATAAAATAAAACCCAGAAAGTAAGTGTGAGGAGATGAAGAAAGTGGGATTCTTGTGCACTCTTGGGATTGCAAAATGGTGCAGTCACTATGGAAAACTATGAGGCTCTCAAGTTATTAAAAGTATAACTACCATATGATCCAGCAATGCCATTTGGGAAAATATCCAGAAGAACTGAAAGCAGGATCTCAAAGAGGTAGCATCACTCACACCAGCCGAGTGTGAAAGCAACTCAAATGTGCACCCATAGATGAATGGATAAGCAAAATGTGGTATACGCATTGAAAAGGCAGGAAATCCTGTCACATGCTACAGCACAGGCGAACCTTGAGGACACTGTGCTAAGTGAAATAAGCTAATTTCAGAAAGACAAATATGCACAATGGGCGTACGTCCCAATAAACCCATTGTAAAGTTGCAAAATCTTAAGTTGAACCATCTTAAGTCAGGGACCTGTACTATGTAATCCCACTTATATGAGGTACCTAGATGCTATGATCTGAATGTGTCCCCCAAAGTTCATATGTTGGAAGCTTAATTCCCAGTGCAACAGTGTTGGGGCCTTTTAGGAGGCGGTCAAGTCATGAGGCTCTGCTATCATGTGTGGGTTAATGCCACCATAAAAAGGTCTGACTGAGGGAGTTTGGTCCCCTTTGCCCTTCTGCATTCTGCCATGTGAGGACACACTAGTCAAAGCACCATCCTGAAGCAGAGACCAGATTCTCATCAGACACCAGATGCCAGTGCTTTGATCTTGGACTTCCCAGCCTCCAGAACTGTAAAAAATGCATTTCTGTTCATTATAAATCACTCAGTCTCAGGTACTGTTACAGCAGCACAAAATGGACTAAGACAGCAGTCTTAGTTGCCAGTTTCCATTCTATAGGTTGCTTTTTCAGTCTGTTGACTATCTCCTTTAAGTTTGATGATAGTTGCCAGGAGGAGAAGGGAATGAAATGTCATTTAATGGGTACAGAGATTCAGATTTGCAAGATGAAAAAGTTCTGGAGAGATGTCTTTCACAATGTGAATATACTTAACACTACTGAACTGTACACTTAAAAATAGTTAAGTTACCCACGGATTTGAGACCAGCCTGGATAACTTGGCGAGACCTCATCTCTACAATAAATCAAAAATTAGCCTGGCGTGATGGTGCATGCCTGTAGTTCCAGCTACTTGGAAGGCTGAAATGGAAGGATCGCCTGAGCCCAGCAGGTAGAGGCTGCGGTGGCCGTGAGCGACAGAGTGAGACTCTGACTAAAAAAAAAAAGTTAGGGTAGTAGATTTTACATTATGTGTTTTTTACCACAAGAGAAAATAAAAGGAATAGGAAGGACAGACCAGGAGATGTTCACAAAACATGTTATCTGAAAAAAGACGTGCATTCTGAATAAAGAACTCCTACACCTCATTAAAAATACAAACACCCTGGCCGGACTCAGTGGCTCAGCCTGTAATCCCAGCACTTTGGGAGGCTGAGGTGAGTGGATTGCTTGAGCCCGTGGGTTTGAGACCAGCCTAGGCAACCTGGCGAGACCTCGTCTCTACAAAAAATAAAAAATAAAAAAATAAGCCAGGCATGGTAGCGAATGCCTGTAGTTCCAGCTACTTGGAAGGCTGAGGGGGAAGGACCACCAGAGCCCAGTATGTCGACACTGGGATGGCCATAAGCGTGCCACTGCACTCCAGCCTGGGCAACAGAGTGAAACTCCAACTCAAAAAACCCCAAAACAAAACAAAAATACAAACACCCTAAAATGGTTACAAGACTTGAACAGGTACTTCACAAAGGAAGACATGGGTAAACTTAATACAAATAATTGTTAGCTAAAGGAATCAACCACTAACAAGGGTAAGAAGATTTCTAAAGAATACAGGAAGCAAAAATTTCTAGCATCAAGACTAACACCCACAGCAGGAGCAAACTTGGAAGACCCCAGGATGAGATGCAGACCTCACTGGAGAGAATGTGGCTGAGGCCACTGTATGGCCCGGGGTGGAAAGGCTGGGACTGGTGGACAGGAACCTGCTTATGGCTGAGACTTACTGGGAAGCCACCTGCTGGCAAAGAAAAGCACCAGAAACAGGAAGAGGAGCCTCTCCCTCTTGCAGTGTCCCTCTAGTGCCCTCTACTGGCAAGGTCTAATATCACACCAGCTGGGAAAGAAATGTTTACAGGGTCCAGCTCCAGTATGAAAAACAGCAAAGGATGGGCCGGGAGCTGAAAGGTAGAAGCTCCAACCTGCAAAGTGGCTTTACAGCCACTTTAGAAAATTTGGTGGCTGCTTATAAAGTTAACTACCCACCTGCTCTATGACCCAATAATCCCACAACTCCTAGGTATTTATCCCAAAGTAATGAAACCATGTATCTACAAAGACTTGTAGAAGACTCACAGTTTTATTCATAATAGGCAAAAAGTGAACACAATCCAAATGCCCATCAGCAGAAGACTAAGTAAGCTGGCAAGGCCAGCGCGCATATACATATATATATGTGTGTGTATATATATACATATATATTTTTTTTTTTAAAGCATTTTTTTTTTGAGTTGGAGTCTCACTCTATTGTCCAGGTTGGAGTGCAGTGGCACACTCACAGCCACCACAGCCTCAACCTGCTGGGCTCAGGCAATCCTTCCACCTCAGCCTTCCAAGTAGCTGAAACTACAGGCATGTGCCACCAAGCCTGGCTAATTTTTTGATTCCTTGTAGAGACGAGGTCTCGCTAAGTTGCCCTGGTTGGTCTTGAACCCATGGGCTCAGGCAATCCTCTTACCTCAACCTACCAAAGTGCTGGGATTATAGGCGTGAGTCACTAAGCCAGGCCGAAAGCAGGAATTGTTGAGAGGACAGAAAGCTTCCAGAGGGGAGGGGACCCGAGGGGGTTGCCCAAGCTGGTATATTTATATGATGGATAATAAAGTAACTTGACTTATACTGTCTTAGTCTGTTTTATATTACTATAACACAAATAAACTTCAAAAACATGTTGACCAAAAGTAGCCAAGCACAAAACAGTACACACTGTAGGATGCCATGTATACAAACTTCTGCAACAATAAAAGTTAATCTATAGTGAAAGCGATCAGAAGGGTGGTTGCTGTGTATGTGGCAATTTTGTGACAATGGAAATGTTATCCTAATAAAGATGCAGTTACAAGGAATTATGAATTTATGAAAACTCATTGCACTATCATTCAGATTGGTGCATTTCCCAGTATGTAGCATTATATCTCTCTTTTTTGTTCTCTTTTTTTAGAGACAAGGTCTCGCCAAATTGACCAGACTGGTCTCAAACCCATGAGCTCCGGCAATCCTCTTGCGTCAACCTCCCAAAGTACTGGGATGACAGGCGTGAGCCACCATGCCCAGCTAGCATTATATCTCAAACGATTATCATCATCATCATCATCATCTAGTCGGGATCTCACTCACTCTGACACCAGTACACAAATCATGGCTCACTGCAGTCTTGAACTTCTGGGCCCAGCTGATCCTCCTGCCTCAGCCTCCTAAGTAGCTGGGGACTACAGACATGCACCACATCTGGCAAAGATTCTTAATTTTCTGCAGAGACAAAGTCTCACTATGTTGCCTAGGCTGGTCCTGAACTCCTGAACTCAAGCAATCTTCCCTCCACGGCCTCCCAAAGTGCTGGGATTACAGGCATGAGCCACTGTACTACACTGGTTCCATTCTTTTATTTATTTATTTATTTATTTATTTACTTATTTTTTCAACACAAAATGTATTATCAAAACCCCCAAGCTACAGGTCTAGCTTTATGAAAAACATATAACCCAGTTGGCAAAGTTGGTCCTTAGCAATCCATTCCCAAACAGATTTTTCAGATAAACATATACATCCCTAGTTAACTTTCTTATTTCTAAATTCTAACCACTGTCAGACAAAATAAGGCATCGCCTTCTCCATGCTTTGCAGAACTTTTTTCCTCCCTCTTACGGGATTCCTTCAAGTTTCTAGAAATGCCTCTACATCTTGGACATTTCTACTCCAGAGAAATGCACCTCAGAAGTATGTACATTGGCTAACTGGCCTACCAGCAGACAAGTTCCAAGGCTGAAGTTGAGGGTGTGAATACGAATCCTGGAATACCTTGAAGCTATCCAAACCACGCATTTCCCATTCAAGTCCCCCACCAGGGGTCTGAACACTGTAGTCTAAGTCACTTTCCAGTGTGCTCCTCACTCAGATGTCGTTTTTCCCTGTTCTTCTCTCCAAGAATCTCCACTCATGCTTAAGATGCCAATCTTAATTTGGCTGGGTTGAATTAACCCAATATTTACAGCTATGCAAATTGTGGAAACTAAGTACATAAATGTAAAAAAGTTAAAGACTTAATTTAAACGAATAAGCTCTCCCCACTAATCACTATATGGCACCTCACTAGAAGTAACATACACAAAACCCCCACTCTATCTGGCAGATATATTCAACATGCTATATTAAGTATAATTTCCATTTTATTTTTTTCCAGATAGTTGTTCTTCAGTCCTTAAGGACTCAGCTCCTTACATGGGCTTTGGTGGAGGTCGTGGGGCAGCACCCGCAGGTCTGAATCGGGGTGGGGGTGTCCGGTCCTTGCGGGCTTCACGAGATTGATTCCTCACCACCTTGCTGTGAATGGCACAACTCACGCAGTAATGCAGCATCACATACAGCTTGGGAAGCACATAGGCGTCGAAGACACTCGCTTCAGATATGTCCCTGACAGCTGCGGCCTCCACTATGTTTCGAATGACAAACTTCTTGATAGCCTTATTCTTGGGCACACATCGGGCGCAGTTCATGCAGCGAATGGGCTGCATATGGCCGCGGCCCTTTTTGGCACGACCGTTGTTCCTTCTTTTCTTTGTCATCTTGGAAGCGAGGACCCGAAAGAGGCTCTTTTATTTTTATTTTATTTTTTTTGTAGAGACTAGGTCTCGCTATGTTGTGTAGGCTGGTCACGAACTCCTGAGCACAAATGATCCTCTCACTTTGGCCTCCCAAAGTGTTGGAATATAGACATGAACCACTGTGTCCGGTTCCTCAAACCATTTTGAATGAGGAAAAAAGAACCTTTGGTTTAAAGCTATACAAAAAAAGGAGGGACATAAACTACCAATGCTGAAGTTCCATTTCTTCCCCTGGTAATAACACCATCATCCCAAATCAAAGTAATGTAATAAACCTAAACAACCAACATAAGCAAACAAGAAAACTTGTATCTAGCAACTCTCCAAAGTCCTTATAAAGATGCTTCCACAAAGTCGGAAGAAGTTCTTCGTTTTTTTTAATTTGTTTGTTTGTTTTTAGTTGGAGTCTCACTCTGTCTGTCGCTCAGGCTGGAGTGCAGCGGCAAGCTCACAGCCACTGCAGCCCCAACCTGCTGAGTTCAGGCAATCCTTCCGCCTCAGACTTCCTAGTAGCTGGAACTACAGGCTACTACGCCCAGCTTATTTTTTATTTACTGTAGAGTTCTCACCAATTTGCCCAGGTTGGTCTCGAACCCCTGAGCTCAGGCAGTCCTCTTGCTTTGGCCTCCCAAAGTGTTGGGGTTATAGGCTTGAGCCACCGTGCCTGGCCCAGTTCTGCATTTTTAACTTTCCATTATTTCCCATCAGTATTTCCAACTGCTGGGTTTTTTCATTCCTGAGGTATTAGCTACTAGTAATAGTTTGCAAGCTAATAATTAGAAAAGCTTGCCTACACGTTTTGCCTACAAACACTAACCGCTGCTGAGGCAAAACCTGCAGTTTTAAGATAAACACACTAGATGGCAGTGCTGTTCTCTCACCAGCATTTCTCAATTTATGAGGAAAAAATGTTCCTTAGTCTTGAACTGGTTCACTGGAAACCCAAGTCTAAGTAGCTCATTATGAAACACAATTTAAGCAGAAAATGGTATGTGAGAGATGATATGCCACCTTCTAATTACAGGTCTTCAAAAGCAAGGTCTAATTTAAGATTCCCCTAAAATCTTTGTTGGATTTCAACATTATACTTAGTCTTGTGCCACATAATGACATTTCTGTCAATGACTGACTACAGATACAACAGTGGTTCTATACAATTATAATACCATATTTTTATGGCATCTTTTCTATGTTTAGATACACAAACACTGTGCTACAATTGCTTACAGTATCCAGTTCAGTAACATGCTGTACAGGTGTGTAGTCCAAGAGCAATAAGCTATACCATATAGCTTGGGTGTGCAGCAGCTAGGCCAGATCACGTAGGTTTATCTAAATGCACGCAGTGATGTTACCTGAACGATGAAATTGCCTAACAGCACATTTCTCAAAATGTATTCCTGTCAAGTGACACATGACTATACTTCTCTGATGTTATAAGGGCCTCTTTCTCTTTTGCTTAAAAAAAATAATTTTCAAGTTAATGTACTAATAATTATTCCAATACAAAAGTGAATCTAATGAAAATATTCTGTGATCTTATTAGAGGTGTGAAAAAAATGTTATATTTATATAAAATCACAAACATGCCTCTAAAAGCTGTACCACTTATTGTGGTATCTAATTACATAGTCTCTGCTATTAAGCTCTAGTCTCTTGAGCCTTAACTTGATGTCAGAAACTGGGTTATATACATCTTTTGTATCCTTAGAGCTGTTACTTAATGGTGGACAGAGAAGAGGCTTAATAGCTGCTTGCCTGAATTCTGATGGTTCGCATACTGTCCGTGCTTCTATAGGAAGCAAGCCCAAACTTCAGAATGGTGAGTAGGTATGAGTCCAAGAGTTACTCTGTATTTAAGCAGGTCTGAATTAACATAGCACGGAAGCCTATATCTATGACCACATGTAATCTAGGCTCTATCCATATGCTTTGGTTTCTAATTGTGACTTTTGATACTCCTCCTGTAGCATAGCACCTTGTTGGTTGGATGTGTATTCTTTTAATTTCTTGTGTTTTTAGTTTGTATTGTATCAAACAGGAACTATTTTTGGCTGCTTGTAATAGACCAAACACAGCACAGGCTTTAAAATGTTAATTTTACACCCACATTTAAAAATTTCATAAGTAGGCAGTCCAGGGCTGGGGGGACGGTTCCATGGTTGAGAATAATCCAGATTCTGCCACGGTTTGTGGGTGGCTTCCATTCTTAAGGTCCTCTCAAGGTTGAAGAAGGCTTCTAAAACTCCAGTCATCAGGTGTGTGTTCCACAAAAGAAATGGGAAGATCTCTAAAGAACAAAGGGCCATACCACCTTTCTCCCTTTTATTTTTTTGGTGTTGGGATGACTTTGTATGTTGAAACTGATCTAAAATGATATAATTCATGTCACATATAAGGTATAAATAGGGTATGTATATTATATTTACTGACTTGTTAATCCCTGCATTCTAATCAATTAGAACTCTCAGAATTGAAGAGAGGTACAAATACCATTATCATAGTATTTGTATGAAATTCTCTTTGCATTTCTAAAAACTTTGTTGTGAAAGAAAACAGAATCTTGGGACCCCAAACTCACTATGCCAAAGGGAAAGTGAACCTTGGGAACTGAGTCACGCCTTCTTTATGTTCCCAAATGGATGCAACAATAGAAGGCCACATATCTCCTCAGACAGCCTCCCTCACAAACTGCTCACAAGGAAATTCCTCAGATCTCTCAGAATACACGTCACCCCTGTAGACTGCCCTAAAGCAGAGTTCTGTTGGATTCTCACCCTGACCATGTAAATTAACAGCTTATCTTCACAGATCAGGGAAAAGAATACCACTAAAAATCATCCCTCTACCCATCCCTAGATGAATACACCACTGACTTTTCTACTGTCTTTCCATGTTCACTTCATCTTACGTAAAATGTAGATTTACTGGGCACAAAATAATCCCTTTACCACCTCTTTTCATATGCAAAATGCAGCTTCACTAAGCCTCACAGGAATGGAACCACTCACTTTATTACCTACCCTCCTTTTTTCTTCTTTCTTCCCTCCATGCTCACTGTTTCCTCAAAACCCTCTCTGGAAAAGGCATGCATCCCAGATGCTCCGGTGACTTGTGTTTTTTCCCAGGTGCATTCTCAATCTTGGCAAAATAAACCTCTGTATCAATTGAGACCTGCCTCAGTCATTTTCTGGTTTATGCTGTGTGTGTTACTGCATCACTTTACATGTTTATAGCATAGAATCTCATGCTTCTCTGAAATCTGGCCACTGTCTACTGGCATTGTTCACACAGAAACCTCACCTGAGCCAACTGATGTAGAAGGCAACTCTTATCAGGCTTATTGATGAAAGATGCCAAACTCTGTAAAATGTTGTAGATGGTTTATTCTGAGTCAAATGTAAGTAACCTTTCCACCCGTGACACCTGTCCCCAGGAGGTCCTGAGAACATGTAGCCGCTGTGATTGAATTGTAGCTTGGTGATATATACATTTTAGGAAAACAGAAGTTGCAAGAAACCATAAAGCAACACATGTGAGATTTACATTGGTTCAAACTTCGGCTCCAGGAAGGCAGAACATCAAGTGGGGCTTGCAGGCTATAGGTGGATTCAAAGCTTTCTTGGTTGGCAATTAGTTAGCAAGAGTTATCTAAGGAACTTTGAAAGCAATCAAGGAAATGGGCAACTTGAAGAATAAGGGAGTCAAGTTTCTTTCTTTTTTTTTTTTTTGAATTGGAGTCTCACTCTGTCGCCCAGACTGGAGTGCAATGGCCGCTCCCGGTCACCACAGCCTCAACCTGCTGGGCTCCGGTGATCCTTCCGCCTCAGCCTTCCAAGTAGCTGGAACTACAGGCGCGCGCTACCACACCAGGCTAGTTTTTTGATTTATTGTAGAGATGAGGTCTCGCCAAGTTGCCCTGGCGGGTCTCGAACCCGCGGGCTCGGGCAATCCACTCACCTCAGCTTCCCAAGGCGCGGGATTACAGGCTGAGCCACCGAGCCCGGCTAAAGGAGTCAAGTTTCTTGTGTGCAGACGAAGCTTCATAGAAGACAGACTTCAGAGAATATAGGTAAGTCTCTTAAAATAAGATATCCGGATTCCCCCAAAGATAGCTTTTCAGGGTCATAAAATACTTTTATTTTCCTTCTTTATCTGTTATGTGGTGTTATGCCAGAGTCAGAGTGGAAAGTAAACCACATTATATAGTTCATAAAAAGCTCACCTCTCCAGGCCCCT
>CAUYQG010249138.1:0-42148 GCA_963574415.1 Tarsius wallacei
AAAGAACTGGAAATTGACCTTCCACACGATCCAGCAATCCCCCTTCTGGGAATATATCCAGAGGAAATTAAATCACTCTACAAAAAGATACCTGCACACACATGTTTACGGCAGCACTATTTACAATAGCAAAAACATGGAATCATCCGTGATCCCATCGAAACTGGACTGGATTAAAAAAATGTGGTACGTATACCTGATGGACTATTATACAGCCATAAAGAAGAACAAAATTATGGACATTGTAGCAATTTGGATGGATTTAGAGTCCATAATACTCAGTGATTTAGCACAGAAACAAAGAATTAAGTGCCATAAATTCTTACTCATAAGCAAACCCTGAGCATTTATCATACTACTATAAGAAAGGGATTGGCAGGGTCAGGGAGGGCACAAAACATTAATAAGGGTGATTGATCTCAAACCAGGCAAAGTGGGAACCAAAGATAGGTCCAAATTTTACCTGTACAATGACCATTTGTATACCTAATCCTGAATTGTACCCCACATCATCAAAATAAAATAAATTTTTTTTAAAAGGACTGGTGTTTGAAACCAAGCTGGGTTAGTAAGGATGTTTTCGTCAAAGCAATTATATGGCATAATCATTTAACCCTCCTGGCAATCATGTAACCTACCCAATATTCTTTTTTTAAATGCCACTTTTGGCTCGGCGTGGTGACTCACGCTTGTAATCCAAGCACTTTGGAAGGCAGAGGCAAGAGGATTGCTTGAGCCCAAGAGTTTGAGACCAGCCTGGGCAACACAGAGAGACCTTGTCTCAAAAAAAAAAAAAATTAAAAATTAGCCAGAAATGGTGGCACACATGTAGTTCCAACTACTTGGGAGGCTGACGCAGAAGGATCACCTGAGCCGAGGAGTATGAGGTTGTGGTGAACCATGATTGTGCCACTGCATTCCAGTCTGGGAAACAGAGTGAAATTCTGACTCAAAAAAAAAAAAAAAAAAACCTAAAAATACCACTTTTTTATGTTTCTTAAATCTGCCAGAGTTGACTGAGTTGCTTGTAACTAAAAATATTGACTGACGGAAATGATAAGAAAGTAGTATTTTCCCTCAAAAAATGAAATATATTAACGACCTTTTTATAGAACTCTGGCTTTCAGTATTTCATACTTTCAAGCATATGCTTAGACAGAGATTAGCTATCAAACATAAATTCAAGAGGTATCACCTCCCTAGTTTCAATCTATTTTTGAAATTTCTTTGCTAAATGTTTAAATATTTGACTAACATTAAAGAATTAGCAATAAATAATAAATACGACTAAAGTTAGTAGTTAAAATGAATTTTATTTTCATATCAATTGAGGAAATTTTGACTGCTATTAAATTCTTAACAGCATTAACTTTTCAAGCTGTAAAAGAAAAATGTTATTGACTAGATACTAAAAGTCTAGAATATTAATATAATTAGGAAAAGCTCATGAGTTAATGTCCAAATTATCTCTGACATTCAACAAAATTCTAATAATAATGCTTTGGCAAAAAAGAAAGTTTTTACAGTCTCTGAAGAAAAAATGACTGTTCATATAATCTCTCTCTCATTACCTGAGTTCATAAATTGTCTGAATTATTGTCTAAGTTAAATAATGTTAAATTTTCTGCTCAAATATGCCTTCTAGATGCTTCTACATGTCTAGGTTTTTAATAATAATGATATCATTCAAAAATAATACATCAATCTTTTAGGGAGGCACATTATCATACTTACATGTGGAGATTCAAAACTTCAAAAGATACATTTCTTAAAAAACAAATCAACCCACAGTAAGCTGCAAAAAAAACAAAAATGTAAGTTGAGGCAGCATGAATAGAATTTTATCCACAATACAGTTTCAGAGTCTAGTAAAAATAGCAATCTTTCTTCCAATGTTGATTGAATCATGAAGACAACAACCAGAACATGTAAATCCACACACAAATATGCTCACAGACATATCACACCCCACATTCCAATAGACAAATAAATGATGAGATTTGCAGCCCAAAGCTATGGGAGGCATATAAATAAATAAATAAATAAACAAACAAAGAAGCAAACAGACATCATTGTCACTTACACTGAGTGCCCAATTTTTTAAAAAAACTTTTAAAATGTGTACATTAATTAACAAAAAAATGATCTTCTAGAGGAAATCTAGTCTATGTGCTGGCTTCCATATGAAACACATGACTCTTTGCACTAGAAAAATGTATGCATTTTTTACTACATAGCTTCAACTTTACATTTTCACTAGAAAAAAAAAAATTCAAGACTCATGAAAGCATTGGCTGCATGATAAAACATCTTTCTTAAAATGAAAATAATTTTAAGTTCTTTTGCTGGAATGTGGGTATGAAGAAAGAGTGGATGAAAATGAAATTTCAAAAATGAGGCAAGGCAATGATGGTGTTTCAAATTTGCTTTCCTCGCCACTTTTAGATTTTGACTTGTCAGGAAAGGCAGATCGAATAGCTGCTTGGAGCTCAGATTTCAGCTTTTACTCGGGAAACTGTTCAGTTCCACTCATGATCAGATCTGAAGGAATCAAATGAACAAGTGCTGAACCTTTCTTCCATTCCACATTCAGACAGGGGAAAGCAGCTCAGCACCGACTGGATTAAGCTTCGCGTCCGTCAGGACCAAGACTGGTTACAACGCTTTATGATAAAAATGTTTCCATGGATTGCAATACACCTCCTTAGGAACAGACGGGTGTGTTCTTAGGAAGCAAATAGGAGGTTTCAAAGCAGGAAAAACGTTCCATGTGTGCGGTCCTTATGTGAGCATGCACTCACAGGCATTTAAGTGTCAGGCCAAACAAATTTACAGATTTGTTCTGTAAATACGTGGAAGGACATATAGTATCTTTGTGAAAGGATGAAAGGGAAAGCTATTATTGCAGTCTGTATCAATATCTCATGACCCACAGAGGCAGGAAATTCTTTACAGCTAACAAAATGAGTCTTAGGGGTATTTTAACTCTAGCTCTAACTGTGGCCATAGCTTCTTAAGCCAATCCCAATTTATACCCATTATTTTCTATAGGGCAATATAACTACTGAATCTTCTACTAAAAGTCTTCGTCATCTCTTAAAATTTTCTTGGTTTCTCACCGTTCCTTTCTCATCCTTAAAAACAGCAACATAATTTATTCTGCAAACACCTGGCACGTACAAAAAAAGACTAATGTGGTCCCTGACTACGACCATGTCAACATCGAAGCCCATTTTCTTGTTTTTCTCACATTCTTCCTCTCTGTCTCAATCCTGTGAGGTAGCCAGAGAGCCATGGATGCATATTTTCTCCTGAAACTTTGAACAGAACTCATGACCCATCACATTTCAACCTCAAGATCAGCCCCTGGACTAAACCAGTGGTCCTCATGGATGGTTAAAAAAAAAACCTGGAGATCTCCAAAACCTCAAGGGGTCTGCCAAGACAAATGTATTTTCACAATATCACTAAAATGCTGTTTGCCTTTTTCACTTTTAATCTCTCACAAGTATACAGTGGAGTTTTTCAGAGCCTACAGACACAGGATATTAACTAAAATTTGAATGCAGAAGCAGATATAAAAATCCAGATACAAAATCTCATTGAGCCAGATGTTAAAGAGATTGCAACAAAATATGAAACAAGGCACTCTTCTCAATACATTTGCTTTTTGTTTTGGAAAGTAGTTTTTTCCATTAATAATGTGTTTTTAGGTTAACATATAAGGGGGGAACCCAAAAAGACAGAGTTTATTTATTTATTCTCACATGTTAAAACTTAAGTGGCCTTCCAAGTACTCTCCGTTTGATGTAATACACCTATTGAGATGCTTTTTTCCACTGCTCAAAACAGCTTTTAAACTCGTAAATTTTGATGACATTCAGTGCCTCGGCTGTTTTTTGTTTCACCTTTTCCACATTGGCAAAACATTTCCCTTTGAGAACTTTTTTCATCTGGGGAGACAAAAAAAAATGTTGCTCAGGGAGAGATATGGTGAATAGGGAGGGCGGGGCGTGGGGGTCATGCCATTTTTGTTTAAAAGCTGCTGACCACTCAATGCAGTGGGGGCAAGTGCGCTTGTAAATTGCCCATCAAGAAATGGGCAAATGTGTTGAAAGAACCTCCCACCCCCAAAAAAATTCTCTGAAGCCAAACGCAGCCTTTCACAACACTAGCAGGGACTCTGATACTGATGCATTCCTAGAACACTGACCTAGGGTTAGAAGCCTATACTACAAGGGGTCCACCCTCCAAAAATTAATTCTGGGCTTTTGGGAAGTCCCCCCTTGTATAATGGGCCTATTACTGTTAAACGAATTTGTATATATTTTTAAATTTCTCAGTATTAATTTTGATGATAAATATCAACAAATATAACCCACCTAAAAAAAATGGCTATTTGGGATCCTCAATAAATACATAAAGATTTCCTGAGGTCAAAATGTTTAGGAAGTGCTGGACTAGAATATACCAAATGTTTGATGTTTGATACCAGATGCTTGATGTCAAAACATCACAGAATGGATGTACAAGGTAGGACACTGAGTTGACTCACACTCCCTCACCGTTCAGGGTTTGATGGAAGAAGCAGAACCACTAGGAGTGATTGTGATTGAGGATTTGTTACAGCGATTAGAACTCAAGCAACTGTGGGAGCTCTTTTTTTTCAGTCTTCGAATTTTTATCTTTTAATTAACACATTGTAATTGTACAGACAGTAAGTCCCCTACATACGAACAAGTTCCATTCTGAGAATATTTGTTTGTAAATCCAACAAAGTTAGCCTAAGTGCTCAACTAGCACAATTGGCTAAAGAGTACTGTGCGGTAATAGGTTTATGATACTTTTCACATAAATAATACATAAAAAACTAACAGACACAAAAAAACAAAGAAAACTTTTTTTTTTTTTTTTGAGGTGGGGTCTCACTCCGTCACCCAGACTGGAGTGCAGTGGCCGCTCCCGGCCACCGCAGCCTCGACCTGCTGGGCTCCGGCCATCCTTCCACCTCGGCCTTCCAAATAGCTGGAACTACAGGCTTGCGCTACCACACCCAGCTAATTTTTTTGTAGAGATGAGGTCTCGCCAAGTTGCCCAGGCGGGTCTCGAACCCGCGCACCAGAGTGTGACAATGGACAATGCGTGAACTAATGGACATGCGAATGTACATTCACATCTTTGAAAGCTTGCAACTTGAGGGTTTGTATGCAGGGAACTTACTGTATTTACGGAGTACAATTTGACATTTGGATACATCTATATGTTGTATCATGATCAAATCAGGGTAGTTACCATACCCAATGCCTCATACTTTCTTTGTGATGAGAAACATTCAAAAACCTCTCTCATAGCTATTTTGTGACATATACTCACCTTACTGTTACTCACAGTAGAGTCACTCTATGATAAAGTAGAACACCTAGTCCTTCTAACTTTTTACTCATTAACTAATCCCATTTCCATCCTCCCCTTCCTTCATTTCTCTCTAGTCCCTGCAACCACTGTTCTACTGTCTACTTCTATGTAGATTTGTTCCAGAGATTGGAACTCAAACAACTGTGGGAGCTCATAAACAGCCTGTGTAAGATTGCTACTTTTTTAGTGTGGGGCTGGAACCGAAAGTCATCAAGGGAAGGTTGGCAGCAATGAAAAATAGGCAAAAAAAGACACACTGAGCACTTCAGGACCAGCTGGAACCCCCAAGAATGACAGGAAGCTGCTTCCATCTCCACCTGAGGATGCCAGTGGCCTGCCCGAAGCTGGCTCCTTTTTGTGGAGCTCAACATGCCGGGAGCCAAAGGACCAGAAGGGGGAGACATTCCGGGCCAGAGTGGTTGCAAGCCCCACAGCCAGCCCATCCCAACAAGGAGGTCAAGAGATGAGCAAGACAGGTTTGAGGCACCTCAGACATGTGTGCCTTTCACAGATCCTCCCAGCACAAAGGTGTAAGACCAAGGCTTCACTTTCTCCTCCAAATCCCATGAAAAACTCCTCTTGTGACCCATCTACCCTGTAATTGTGAGGAGAAGGAAACGGTGGTGTACATAGTGCCTCCAAGTTAGGTGGGTACGATACAAATCCACCTTCCTGCCACCAGTTGATGCAGGAGTCCTTCCACTCTGCACCCAGTCGTGCTGGCTTTCAGGAATGCTTCAGTCTTCAACAATCACCTGAAAATTCATCTTAGGTGCTCCATCACTTTCAGTTCCTCTTAATGCTTCCTATACCTCTTCCTCCAGCATGTCTCATCATAGCTGAGCTAATGCAATTTTTAAAGAAAGCCAAAGTACCCCTATGACAACAATATGGTCTCCCAATTCCACTATTCACCCTATCTCCTTGTCTACCATCTGGCATAGTTTAGGATCACAATAAATATTACTAGGCAGGTGCAGTTTTCTCTCAGTTTTCTCTCTCGCCATCATGAAATATTTCAATCTACTCTTTTATTTATTTAAAAATGTTAATCATAATTATTTATGTTGTCTCTAATAATTATGTTAGCTGAAATACAGTGGACCTGATTCTGCTGCCTGTATTTTCTGCTGTCACTCATAGTGGCCTGTGAAATATATATATATTTCATATTATACGTATATATATTACATACATATATATTACATATTATTTGTTACATATTACTGTGACCTCATATTCCTTGCAAATTTATCTTTGGGATTCACTGAGGCCAGAGTTGGAGATGAGTTTTCCACAGAGATTTTGAATCTGCTTCTGCCATGCACCTGGAGGCAAATCAACCTCAGAAAAATCCAAAAGCAGAGGTCTGGCGGACCCCTGATGCAGCATGACTGGGGGGCTGTCCTATCATGCAAAGGTCCGTTTGTAATTATGCAACCATCAGGGAAGAATTCTCCACTTACTGAACAGCAAAATCGCAGATACACACTGTTCTTGCCCAGCCTTATGCTGAGGGAAGAGCACTGTGTAATGTGAGAGTTAATCGGTAGCCCCATTGTAGACTCTACCTTGAGTGGACCCTTGGCTTTGGTTTCTGTCCCAGGTAACATGTCAGAGCTTACCCCCATTTATAAAAGGAAAACCTTAATCATCTGGGTTTAACAATTCCAAGTCAGAAGTTGACTTCACTGCCCTGGAGGTTTCTCTGGGTTCTCATTTTTCTCTGTATTTTTACATCTAGGACTCATTATTTCTCTGCTAGAGCATACATCTTATCCCTATTTTATCCAGCAGCTTTAGTTGTTTTGAGTAGGAAGTCCAATCAAGTTATTTAATTATCAGCACTCCTAGAAATATAAGTTTTCATTCACTCTTTCAATAAACATTTTGAACATCTATTATATGCAAGGCAATTTTAAGCACTGGTATAGAAACATAAATATGATATATTATCTACCCCCAAGGAATTTAGAGAAGAATGACAGGCATAAAAACAGATCAATAGTACAAGAATGAAAATACAATATCATAGGACTGGTGCTGGATAGATATGAGCATGGGGGACTATGGAATTACAAAGACAAGGGCACCTCACTCCTTCATTGTGAGAGAAGCACAGGGAAGCTGTCACTCACCCAAAGTGCTGGGATTACGGGCGTGAGCCACCACTTCCGGTCATTGCTGGTGGTTCTGTGTCACTGCAATATTTGGCGTTTGTAAACTCACCTAAATTGTTTAGGGACACAGAATTGAAAGTAAAACTATTAAGAATACATGGAAGTACTTAGCATTACCTCTGATAATCTCTTAGTGATAATTAGTAATTATCTCTGGGAGAGGGAATAAGGTGTTATCATCAGAAAAGAACATTTAGGAGACCCCTGTGTGTTGACATTATTCTATTTCTTGACTTGAATAGTAAATACATTGCTGTTCATTTAATAATAATGTATAATACATATAAAGAACATATGTGTGTTCTATGCACTTCTCTATACATGTTTTATATTTCACAGCAAGAAGGGAACTTTAAAAAATAATAAGCTAAGAGCTAATAGGAGTATCCAGGGAAATTTGTCTGAAAAGAGATAATCTGGGATGGACCACAGCCTTGGAAATGGAGTGGAAAGAACAGCACGTTAAAATGCAAGCTACAAATCACCACAAAAATGGAAATAATAGACACTGGGGATGCCAATAAGTGGGGAGATGGGGAGAGTGAGTTAGGGTTCCAAATTTATCTATTGGGTACAATGTTCACTATCTGGGAAATGGGCTCCCTGAGACTCAATCCCCCACCACCACACAATATGTCCATTTAACATACATAGACATGTATGCTTTGAACCTAAAATAAAAATGAAAAAAAATTTTAAATGTGGCTCTGCTAACCTAAAGACAATGTCGAATAATGCTATAGTTTATAAGAATTGTACTTTAATTTAAAAATCTCTCCCAAATAATCACTGTAGTTATGCATTTTAAAAAACTCAAACTACATTTTGGGGATGTGTGTCTATTTTATTTATGCTCTTTCTTAATACCTAGAACACTGCTTGGCACGTAGTAGGTACTCAATAAGTGTTTGTTGAATGAATAACTGAAAGTAAGAAAACAGATGTCAGACAGCTAGCAGGAAATGAACTAAAAATGTCCTCTAGAAATAGAGATGGAAGGTGTTTGGAGGAAAGGAAGAAAACTCAGATACCAAACACACTTTGGGGAAAAAGAGTCAAGGGGACAAACTTGGTGAAAGATGTGTCATCAGTAATGACACTCATCTGCAGCTGAGGCCATTTGTTCTCCAGCCCACAGGCTCAGAGAACCAGAAAACAGTCTATGCCCACCCTCAATGCAGTGAGAGCTCAGAGACCTTCCACTGCTCCTGGGAGGGGCTGTGCATCTTGCTAGCAGGATCTTGCACTCATGGAGAACAGCTGGAAAGACAGGGGACCAGGAAAGATGGGAAGAATGTGTAGAATGAGCTCCAAAATGACTTAGGGTGTAAAGAGTGAGTAGAGAAAGTTGAGAATGAAAAGACTCCATCTCTCATATGTGTCAGTGTATCTTTTAACTCTTCTTGTTCCACTGGTCCCATGCTTCTGGCAGTCTTCATGTCTAGATCAAAATGGCACCCAGCATGGACTCACTTCTAATTTCCAGTCGTAGCCCAGTCTTGTTCCTTTCACATCATGGAACTCTGAGAACCTGTGGATTCCCTTTTCCTTCAATTCCCCATATTCTTTGGAGAACACATTTAATAAGTTCCTTCAAGAACCCTTGCTCTATGAATTCCCAACAACCCATCTCCTAGGCATGATGACTTTGGGTGTAAACCATTTTTTATCTTTTTAGACTTGGCCTGCTAATTCAGAATACACAGGGGACCTCATCTTCCTCTGACTGCCTTCTCACGTCAAACCGCTTAGCTCAAGCAGCACAGACCCCATGAATCTACCCTTTGCTTATTACTGTAACTCATCTGGCTATACCCAAGGAGCCTGGGCCTTCTCCACTGAATCAACAGACCTGCATGCTGAGCCCAAAGCTCACTTGTTCTCTGCAGCATTTATTCCACCCACAAGTCATCATGAACAAAACTCAAAATGAACATGACAATGAAGGAGCAGATCAGTTTCCTTTCCAATACTCTTCCACATATATCTGAGCAGGTCTCACACGTCTTCAGTTTACCTATCCTGTGGTCCACTCGAACTAGTAGGAACTTTCAGGATACATCATTTTTTGTGCAAAGTGAAGGCGTGACCTCAGTCAGAAGAGATAGATTTGATTATTTTGCAGCATCTCATTACAAGACTATGGGAGGTTGTCTTCCTGGGATCCTTTTCCTACTTAAAAATTTTCTATTGGCATTTAGATCTATAGTTTGCTTTTTCTGGGGATTTTTGTTAGCTGAATATGTTTCCCCAGACAGACTGCAATGTTCCTCTATCAGCCAATAAGTGCAACTTTGGGGCTCATTAGGGGTGCTTAGATAAAAGAGTGAAAAAATATTAATCCCAAATATTTCCACTCAAAGATCCACGGCAGGTGGATACATGGTGCTTCAAGTCTCACTTGACAACTGGTGCAGAGCTTGGCTGTGCTTTAGCCCAATGAGGAGGTTCATATATATGTCCAGTGTGTATGTCCCAAATAGTTAACTCACGTAGAGTCTGTTCATAGATGTTTTTGTGATTCTCTTTGTTATACAGTCAAGCACAGAGCCACGTAAGAGTAAATACTTCTAAGCCGGGCAGGTGGCTCACACCTATAATCTCAGCTACTCAAGAGGCTGAGGTGGGAGGATGTCTTGAGCCCAGGTATCGCATGTCAGTTAAAACCTCTTGGTGAATTCGACTAATTGCAAGGTATTCTCTTTACTTGCCCCATTCAGTCATATCTCCGCCTGCAAACACAGCCTTGCTGAAATAACTACAATGTTTTCATGTGTTTGATGGAGCTCTGAAATTCCCCAGGGACTGGCCTACATCATTATATATTGTAACAGTCTTTCTACAATTGGGAATCAAGACCCAAACGTATTCATCCTGCAGAAATTTGCTTATTGTCCATGAATGGCACTTATACGGGAGCAATAATGGACTTTTCACAGAAACGATTTTGGTTGCAGTGTTTTGGCAAGTGCTTCACACAACCCTCCTGCTGCATTCCCAAAGCATCCGTCTCAATCCTGTAGTGAGCTGAGAAGAGGAAGGAGCTAAGCTCATTAACGTGTTGCATCTGGAAGGAGGATTCAGTCACATCCTTTCACCCTCCCTTTTCCTTGCTTGATTCGAGCCGGTCATCAGAGGGCAAATTGCTCTAAAATGCAAATGGAGTGTCTAATGGAAGGGACTGCTGTGAGGAAGATCTCTATTAGAAATGCCATCTCTGCTGAAACCGTCGGCACATTCCCTGTGTTACGCATTGTTCCTTTGAGAGATTCGGGACACACAGAACCAGGATATCTTTGTTAGAATAAAAATGTTGTTCGGTGAAACCATTTGGCTTTAAATTAAGGGTGGCTTTGAAGCAAGACTGGACGGCACCAGTGGAGTTGCTGGGCTGTGCCCCGTGGCTCACACCTGTGATGACAGCATTTTGGGAGGCTGAGATGGAAGGATAACCTGAGCCCAAGACTGGACTGGGCAGCATAGTGAGACTTCGTCTCTTGTCACTTAAAAAAAAAATTACCAAATGCAGTTGCTGAACACAATAAGATGTGTCATGAGAGAGGGCATGAGTGAGTGTCCCAGGCATGCTCCTACCAGCCAGACACTGGATTTTTGAGAAGAGCATTTCTTTGAAGTTAAGATCCTCCTAAAGCATATTAAAATAATGTGTGATTACTCCACACTCCTTTTGTTCCACTGGGATCCATTGGAGGCAGGCTGAAGTTCAAGGCACATTCATTTGGATCACACGTCTCCCCCAGGATCTGAGGGCTGCACTTGAACAGCACACCGTGTTCATCTCTTCCTTCTCTTCTCCTTCCTTTGGTTTAGTTTGTCCACCACTGAACAGCAAATGTATGAAAGAGGTGCTTGGATGCCATGCCTGTTCTCTCTCTCTGTGAAATTCCTGCTCTGACGTCCAGGTTCAGCCCGAATGCACCCGCTCCCAGCCTGCCCCTCCGTGTCAACAGCCCCTTAAAACAAGGAACCGAAGCCCCAAGCCACAGCTCAGATCAGACAGGTGTGTTGGTTATCGGCAGGTTTGCATAGGGCTCTCACTCTAGATGTCCACATTTTTGAATTCACATTAATTCGTCTCTCTAATTGCTTGCAAGCCTTGTAGGAGTGACCATCCCTCGACAAAGAGGTCTATATAGATTTGGAAACAACAAGGTTGCAAAACCAGATGGTGGCAGACGGAAGAGAGAAGAGAAACTGACTTACAGACTCCTCAGGAGATGAAAGCGCCAAGACGAGGAATGAGTGAATGTGGGTGCCTTGGGTGCAGGAGGCAGGAGAACAGGTTTTTGACTTGGGCAAATGGGTTGTGGCACAGTGATACTCTGAGAAAATGAAGACTGTTGAGTAGGCTGCAGGGGGAGGGCAGGGGGGTTTGGAATAATGAGTTTTATTATATTCAGATGTCTTTGCTTTAATAGAATTCTACTTTCAGTTCTCAGAAGAATGAGGCTATAAATCACTTCTAAATTTAAAAATCGCAATATAGAGACGGCACCATTGTATTTGAAAGCAACCGTTGTCTCCACCAGGCAGCAGGAGATGGTCTTTGAAAGAGGAGGTACCATCCCTGATTTCAGAGCGACTCTGTTTTCTCTCTCCAGCACATCAGGATAGAAGACACGACTGGGTGGGGGTGGCCAGAACACAGTTTTGCATTATAGACACATTTCTTTCTCTGCCAGCTTCCTTGGCTCGGCTGTCCCAGGTGCCAGGGGTTTTCACATGGTGTTGGCTGCTTCCTGCAACTGCAGGGAATTAAAATAAAGAGTTCATGTTTCATTCTGAAACTGAACACTGGCTGCTTTGAACACGGCACCACCCCCTGTCGTTCTTGGCCTTGCCCTCAAGGGTTGCAGAGGGCTCCTTCTGCAGACATTCGATTCGTCTTTCTCCAGCTTTCTCATTTGGCACACATGCGTGTGTGTGTGTGTGTATGTGTGTGTGTGTATGTGTGTGTGTGTGTATGCTTTTATTTATGGATCTGGGTTGTGATTACTCTGGAGATGGGACCCTGGGACAAGTAAGGGGCTGACTGCACTTAACATGGTTCTTGCCTAGGGGTGACTGCCATGGTCACACCTGGCCTGACCCTGCAGCTGGCTCTTCCATCACACAGAAAGGACTCCTCTTAAGATGCCTGGTGCAGAACTCACCATGCGATGCTGTAAAGTCTGAATTCTGTGAAGTCATTAGATGTGGAGGGGACAATAAGCAGAAGGGGCTTAAAAACTTGAGCAGAAGGTTCTGACTTACGAGGAGTGAAATCCCAAAGCCCTCTGCTTGTCAGGTATGTCAACTTGGTTGGGTACCTTCTTGTCACGATATTTATTTTCTCATCTGAAACATGAAGCTAAATAATAGCACCAGCCCACTTTTTGTTGTGATCTAAATGAAAGGATAAGTGTAATGAGTTTACATGATGTTCGGTCCATGATGTGTGCTCCAATGACAGTAATTGTTCTTACCGAAATGCAGGAACCACAAGCTACCTCAAAATATACTTCAAAGAAGCTGAGCAGTGGATTCGAATATGGTTTGACAGAAGAAGTAAGACATAGTGTTCAATAGGTCAGTGGAGTCTGAGTGGATCAGTGACTACAGTTTGCAACAGTCTATCATTTCAAAATAGCTAGGAGAGGATAATTTCAAATGCTTCTAGCACAAGGAAAAGACAGATATTTAAGGTGACAGGTGCCCCAAGTACACTGATTTGACCCTTACAAATTACATGAATGTATTAAATTATCACATTTACCCCCAAAATATGGACATCTAGCATGCATCAATTCAAAATAATAAACAAATAATTCACAATCTTCTAGAGGATTGCAATGAAAATCAGTTTCTACACAGAAGAATACATTCCTTGATCACTGGAATGCTAAATGTATGTTTCACTTCACTCTAATGTTTGAATCATATGCTGTCTGAAAAACTTGAATCGGAGTTTGAAACACTAGCTAAGAGTGATTTAAATTAGTTGAATATTCACAGTTGGTATACTTATGTATATAAAACAAATATGTACATAGCAAATATATATAACTGATATAAATAATATATAGCATATATGTATATAAAATATGTTTATAGTCAGTATATATAGAACATATATATACATAGAGGGAGAGAAAGTTTGCAGTTCATTCATTCATGCCACCTCTTCTGCCTCTGAATTCTGAGGTTCTGAAAAGAGAATGGAACGTAGAGGACAGAAATAAAATTCAGGACATTTACAATGGCCTTGACAAATGACAAATAAGAGCTCCTTTCTGGAGCTCCCATCACTCCCTGGACCTTGAGCTATAAAATTATCTTTTTAAGGCCTCTCCCATCCTAACATTTTACCTTTCCAGGAAGGCAGGTTTAGATTGCAAGTCATCAGCCATAGTTCTCAAACTGTTGTTGGCGCGTTTATCTGGGGGGTTTCTTTAAACACAAATTCCGGGACCCCATTCTCGGAAACGGATCGTGGTGGTCCAAGGTGCCTTCTGAAAAACAGCATGGATGCCATAAGGGACGGACACCACATCTGCCCCCTGTCCTCACCACATGGGCCTCCTCATTCGGCATGCTTTCCTCCAGGTGTCCCTTCTCACCTGCCATCTCTCCAGCCCACGTTCTTGCCACCCACTCATTTCTGCAACTGTCCTGTTCTTAGACATGGGCCTGTTTTGTCTTTTGTCCTTTTTTCCTGTTAGCTGAAATAATAAACCACAGATTTAGAAATAGGTGTGTTACTTCCGCAAATAATTATTTTCCTGAAAATGAAAGCTAGTGGGTCTATTTTAAGAGCTAATTAGCTGACAGGGGAACCAAATTCACCTTATAGTGCATTTCAACCTGCGTTTCAGAAAAGTAAGAGGGACCAGCATGCCACGCTGCAGAGAACCTGGAAGATTTAGGAGCAAGGCGGGCTTTCAGAACCCACCAGAGACTTGAGCTGATTTTTCTCGTAGACAGTAATAATAATAATAATAAAGATTTCCTTTCATGGAATGACTATGGTAAATTATTTTTCTCTCATCGTCATAGTGCAAGTGGAAGGTTAACCACAGAGAGTGACGTGCTCACGGCTGCCGGGAACTGCAGAATTCACACAATTTAATGAGGAAACTTGAAGCTGTCCTTCCTGGTGAGGACTTGAGGGAGGCCACCTCTGCACTGCAGGCTGGCAGGAGCCCAGATTCTGACATGTCATCTTATTAGAAGCTGTCTCTTGGGTTTGAGCCCTCCCAGGTGACATTCCGACACTGCCCTGCTCCCTGGCTGAAGTCTCTATTGTTCCTGCCATTGTGGGGGCACACCTAACCTACCTTGCCCGCTTATGAATAAACAGAATTTCTTTCATGTGTGCTAAGGCATCACAGAAGTGGGTGGGTGTTCCATCCCTCCCACGAGATCCCAGTCAAATAGGCAACCTCAGCAACTGTTTCAACTCAACAGCCAGCATCACCGTCTGCTCTGTACAACCTTGTAATAGGAACAGGCTTCTGCAATGATTTATTTCAACTGTCACCCGCCCACCACAATGTCTGGTTTGTGGGGTAAAAAATAAATCCATCAGCATCTACATTCTGATAGCCTCTGTCTTAGAGGGGGCCATGGGGTTGTCTTCAGCAAGTTCTTAATTCCCGCATTTTCTCTACTTCTCCAAGCATGGATATATATATACATGCAAATATACGCATTGTTTAGAAGCATCTCTTTTGGCACATGGTTAAATAATTTATCGTTAAACTCAACATGATTCTGAAACTGAATCTTGTGTGTGTGTGTGTGTGTGTGTGTGTGTGTGTGTGTGTCATGGAAAGGAAGGTACCATATGGTCAGGTGCTTGCTCCAACAGTAGAGACAATTATTTAGTCTTCAGAGAAAGCAGGGTGGACTTGAGTCGGAGTCAAAGCCTAAGGACCCACACCCACAGCCCGGACCTGCTCTGGTTAAGGTCAAATGTGGTCAGCAATCCAGACACAGCATTCGTGACCTGAAGCACAAGGCCATTCCCTCTCTGAATTCAATTTCCCCTTCTGCAAAGTCAGAGGCTTGCTCCTCAAAGCATGATCCATGGACCTTCAGCATCAGCATTCACAGACCTCACAAAACCCCTGCTCCCAACCTTTGGACAGGACGAGTTTCCTCTCTGAGCTGCAGTTTCCTCATCTGTAAAATGGGTCTAATGCTGGTTCTTAGATTAGGAAAGAAAATGAACGAGATAAAATGTGTGACATGCCTGATACAGTGAGTTGTAAATTGTCAATAAATGGGACCAAATGTGCTAATCTTTAAAAATCTCCTCTTCCAATTTGGGTTTCATAGCATGTTTGCAGCATTCACAAAGGGACGTGGGCTTGCAGTTGTCTGAAGCTCTCTCCTTTGCCCATTACATGTCTCTTTCAAGAGGCTAGTGGGAGTCAGGGTCTCTGTAATTGATGTAAGACTCCATCTAAGCTTTGAGATTCTCAAACATAATGAAGAAAACATCTCATTTCTCGGAGTTATACTGAAGAAAGCCACGCAACGTCACCTTTCCTGGAACTGTTACTATTTGCGCAATGGGAACTGACTCAGTGGGCTGTCATCAAGCTATAGCAGCACCGCAAAAACCCCGTTTCCCTTGGTGAAGCTTCTCCCAGTTCTAGGAACACCCAGCAGTTGCTTCCAGGCGCTGCCGCCCCAGCAGCCAAAACATAGCAGCGCCTTCAGGATCTGGGGGTCCTGCCCCTCCCCTAATGATGCCTGGAATCCTGAGAGCACATGACTGATTCTTCCAGCACTCTCTTTAAACAGAGCAGTTCAAAACAGCGACCTGCCTGGGTCCCTAGGGCAGAAGAAATGGGCACCACTTTCAGAGATGTTCACGCAAAGCCCTTTGGAGCAGGCTTGGCAAAGCCAGCCCGGAAGTGCCAGGTGATTTTACACCCCTCGCTGCCCCAGGCAGCCTTTGGAAAGGATGACCTCCTGAGGGAGGTGCGACTTTTCCCAAGCCAAGTCAAGCTCAGTGACTCTCAGCTTGTGCCTTCCTGTTCGTGTCTGCCCCACCTGAGGACACCGCAAAAGCCCCACGCTCTCTCTCGCTACTCTTTGGGTATCAGTCATGTGTGAAGGGGGCAACATAGAAATGTGGAAAAGCAATAGCTTTGGAGTCAAAAATACTTCGATTCTGGTCCTGGCTAACCCACTTACTAGCTGAAGATTCTTAGGCTAGTTATTTAGTTACTGTGAGCCTCTATCTACTTGGCTGTAAAATAGGAGGGTAGTGCCTACTTCCTGGAGTAATTTTAATTATTAAATGAGAACACATAGATATAAAAAATTTATACAGTTATAAACTAGAATAAAGTCATATCTATAAATGAATGTATTTTCAGAGAGAGAGAAAGAAGAATGAAGGCACTTGGCCCGTGGTAAACACACACTCAATGGTAGTGATTACTTTGATTACCCAGGAGATCAAATTAAAACATTGAAAATCATTTGTAGTTTTCATATTTAGATCCGGAACGACCTATTAGTTACATTAGGTAGGTCTGGGAGACAGGCGGTCTGGGAAAAATAGTTTTTCTAGTTCTCCTACTCTACATGTGAATTCCGCTCAAGGGAATTTTAAGAGCATCCCCAAAAAGAAAGAAAATCACAAAAGAGCAGGTGCAGGGATTTGGGGGATGAGAGAGGAGGCAGCTAGCTTATTTAGCCACAATGACTCAATTCGGAGTAGGGAAAAGGGTATCAGGTTTGGGGCTGCACAGATGCACAGAGCTGGGCATTTCATTGGAAGCCGGCAGGACTCGTTCCTTCCTTTCCTACCTAGCTCCTTGGGGCACTTCCCAAAGAGGGTTTAGTCTAAAGGCTCTGAGTGAACAACACATAGTAAGGTGGCTCCTTGCCAATCAGTAGAAAACCTAAATGTAGATAAGAATCAGGTGTTCTTTTATAGTCCTCTTAAAATCTATGCTCTGGATTTTCTGAAAAGTTCCACCATCAATAACCTATTCTTCTAGCCCGTCCAACAAGAATCAACAACTATTTTTATCTGAAAGAATCACTAGGTGAAAGAACTCAACCTAAATGGACACTACTTCTAACATCTTCAGGAAAAATAAAGCTATTCATGTAATTTATCAGAAAAAAATATTGAACATGTTCCAGGCTAGGAGGGAGGTAGATACAATCCAGTCCTTATGAAGAGTACAGTTCAGTGGTGGAAAGAAATGTGTTACTCCTTAAATAAATCAAGTAAAATAAGTGCATCTTGAAGGAAAAAACTCTACTAGGAAAAAGTTGAGAAAAAAGGATTCATTCAGGCTGCATCATGGTAAAGTTACTATGTGCCAGGTTCTGTGCTCTGCGATGGGAAAAGAAACATGAGTCAGATTTCATCTTCACCGATGAGAAATTTTGAATCTTTCTGAGAAGACAGATATTTAATAAACATGATGATAGTCAACAGATGCTAGAAAACAGGTGTTTAAAGGCAACAAGAAGCAAAGGTATCTATGTGTATCAGGGAGGGAATCCTGGAGAAAGTGGCCTGGTGGGGGATGGATAATGATATTATCACATACTAAGGGGAGGGGAGGGAAATTGACTGACTGTCTCTTAGCCTTTGGCACCATCTTAATCCAAATAGTGATATGTGAATCCTAATGATGTTGACTAGGACATCTAGAAAAGGACCCATTACTTCAGAGTTCAACTTTCTTGAAGCCTTTATTCAATATCCCTGACATTTAGCTTTGATTCTCTGAACTGGCTTTATCCTCTGTTGGCTAATAACTGCAAAGGCTAATATAATTTCCTCTTATGCACACTCTGTTTTGGAAGAAATGGCTGACACCTGCTTTTTACAAACCAAGTCTACAAAATGTATGCAGATGTCAGTATTCCACGGCGTGTTGCAAGGCCACCATCCTTCAACCACATTCTCCCAGTGGAGATAAAATCGTGAATGGACAAAACTGAGTACTTCCATTCTGGTCTTGCCACAATCAGATTGGAGTTGTATACATTGGATGTAAACATCATGTGTTCCATGGTGAGCTGGTGGAAGCTGCCTACTTGTGACAGCTGTAATGAGGAATACCCTAACCAGCAATCGGGAAAGACATGGACCGATCTCATTGTTAGGACCTTCCTTATGGAGGTTGAGTTGAATCTGGAGGTCATTCCTTAAAAGTTTGTTTAAAAGTAGAAGGTCTCTTCCTGCACTGGATGTACCAAGTGTTGTGCCAGTATACAATATCAAGCTCTTGCCCTTTGTTATCTAAACACTTTCTACTTTTGTCTCAATGAATGCGTAGTACTGCTGACCAATTTCCATGCAAAACATTTCACTTTTAAAAGTCCTTATTGGCACATCTTTTCTTAATTTGACATGGAAAGCACAGAAACTTTCAACACTGGCATGCAAATATGAGCAGAACTGATTGATTTTGTTTTGAGTTGTGGTTTATTGTACTTTTATTTTCAACCTGCTGAATATTTCTCTTTATTGTTATCTGACTAGTTTGAGTGCCAATCCTTTTTACTTTTACATATAATGATATATGCATTTTAACGACAAAAGCATGACATATTCGTTGCCAAGTATCCCTCACTAAATAAAAATAAATAAACAGACTCCGTGGAAAAACGGCTGATTCCAGGGCTGGGGCAGGGAAGAAGCAAGATGAACCTGGGACAGCTTGTGGTTCCAGAAAGTGAGGAATGTTCTCAACTGCATGACGAGGACATGCCAAATTGACATGGGCTCCCACTGGCCACAGCTGACAATTTGGGTGAGGAAAAAATGATACTATTGCATAAAAGAGGAATACATGAGTCTATGCCAAAGTAAGTAAATGAATAAATAAATGAAGAGTGGAAAATACCTTTTTTACCCCTCTATCTATGGAATAAAATTGATGATTCATTGTAACTATTCAGTCAGTGATGCTAAAATGTGTAGATGAAAGTTAAAGAGAAATGCAACAGTTCATACTCTCAGAATACCTCCCCCCACCCCCACTTGCCCTCCTGTAGTGGTAACTGCACAGGGGGAAATCTGGCAGACACCTCTTTAACCAAGTGATCACAGTTAACTTCACCAGTAACAGGACAAATTGCAACCACCTTCCATGTAGTAAGATGTAATAAAAAAAAAAAACACGCTGTCATTTCTGTGATATTCTGACCAAACTCACATAGCATGAAGCTAATCATCAGATACATCCAAACCAAGGTGGTGGGGGTATTCTTTTTTTTCTTTTTCTTTATTTCTTTTTTCTTTTTTGAGTTGGAGTCTCACTTTGTCACCCAGGCTGAAGTGCTATGGCACACTCACAGTCACCACAGCCTTGACCTGCTGAGCTCAGGTGATCCTTCCACCTCAGCCTTCCAAGTAGCTGCAGCTACAGGCGTGTGCCACCATGCCTGGCTAATTTTTTTTTAATTGTAGAGATGAGGTCTTGCCAAGTTGACCAGGCTGGTCTCAAACCTGTGGGCTCAGGCAATTCTCTCATCTTGACCTCCCAAAGTGCTGGGATTATAAGCGTGAGCCACCACGCCTGGTCTCGGGGTATTTCTTTAAGATAATTAGCCTATAATGAACTAAAGTGTTAGGTCATGAAAAGGCACAAGAAGACTTCTAGCCAGAAGGCCACTGAAGACAGAGAACAGCTATGTTCACTGTGTGGAACAGATTGAATCCTTTCACTAGAAGGGATATTATTGCAACAATAGAGAAAATTTGAATGGAGTCTGTAGGTTAAACTGTCGTCTATTTTCATATCAATTTCCTGATTTTGATGGCTGTGTTGGAATTATGTAGGAAAATGTCCTAATTTGTAGGAAATATACACTAAAGTATTCAGGTTGATGAACATCATGTTGCAACTTAATCAGATTGTTCAAAAATAAGGATCTTTGTACTAGGTCTACAATATTTTTGCAAGCAAAAGACTATTTTAAGATAAAAACAAAAATAGATGATTGGGCTCAGAATAATATTAAAAAGTAAGCTATCAGAGATGATGAGGAAAAGAAAAAAGAAAAAGAAAATTTGTTACAAAATTTGAAAACCATATTTGACAGACTGTATAATTGATGCGGTTGAAAATTGTCAATAATGTTAAGACCTAAGAAATGTCATACATAAAGCAGTGAAAATTCAAATGGATACAATAAATGTGAAAAAACTTACACAAAGGACAAATAATAGATACCCAGTATGTTCAAAAGTGTTTCTGAGGAAGAAAATAAAATAAAATGAAGGTAACAAAAAATATTCAGACTGTGAGAACATTTTTCAGAAATAAAGAACACATATGATTCTGTACATTTAAAAGACCTATACTCCCAGCAAAATTAATAAAGAATTCATTGTTTAATTCAATGTAAAAGAAAAATCCTTAAGCATCTTGACATAATAACAAATCACCAGTCATTCAAAGAAAAATTTCAGCCTCAGGAATCTCAGCAGGATTGAATGCCACTAGAGGATGAAGATGCCCTTACAAAGTGGTAACCAAAAGAAAAATGGTTTACAAGTATTCCATGTCGATTTTATAAGTCATCATTTATTTGCAAAGGAAAACAGAAACATTCTCACATTTTCAAGGACCGGGGATATACAGCCATCATAGACTTCATATAGAATATATATTTGAAGACTGTGGCAGAGTCTGCCTTTGTGTTGGCCTCAATTTAAAATTCTCCCTTCTTTTTTAGAGATGGGACTTTGAATTTAAGCAGACTTGTAGCCATCGGGATTCAAAAGCACACTTTCTGATTCCCCTTCCATCCAGCTGTGGCCATGTTGGCCAAGTTTTGACCCAAGGAATGTAAGAAGTGCTGTGTGTGGTACAGTGAATAAATAAATAAACAAACAAAATTCTTACCAACACTTACGTTTACTTATGAAATTTTTATTTGTTTGAAGAAGAGGGAGAGGAAGAAGGAGGAGGAAGAGGAGAAACCACAGAGTGGTGCTTCTGGCAGTGCCTTGGGGGAAAGTGTGCTGTTTCTGTCTCTCCCTGAAGTGAGGGGCAGAGTTCCAGCAGACTGGATCTCCAAGTACTTCGTGGAGCTGTAGTTAACGCTAACCCTGCCTACCTCCAAACTTCTTTTGGGGAGAGAAATAAGCTGCTATCTTGACTAAGCCTTGATTATTTTCTGACTTCAAACACCTGCCACACACCTAATCCTAAATGACACAAATATACATGAAAACCAAATAAAAAAGATTAAACCTCAAATGAGAAAAACATCTGTATGAAAGATATTATAGCGAACATTAAACTCAATCAGACATAGTATCAGTTAAAGCAGTTGGGGTAAATAGACCTAAAGTGCCATGACATGCTACTATAAGATTCTTGAAATAAAAGATAAATAATGTATAAATAATTGGATGATTGTGGATTGGGATGGAATCCAGACTATGTCAGCAAATGGATGTAGCCATTTGATGAATGCGGGTTAGAAAGAAGAAGCAGCTAAGCAAAATGTGCTGATTTGTTCATCCTTCATGGGAGAAATCAATATCTTCAGTTTCATTTATAAAACTGATGAATTGAGAAACATGGGTTTAAGAGTATTACTTAATAAGTTTGTGTCAGTTAGGATTAGGCTTAGCTGATAGTGAAAGAAAACCAAATTGTGTGATTTAACCCATTAAGAGATTTATTTTTCTTTCACATAAAGTTTGAGGTAAATAGGGAGCCCAGGGTTAGTATACTTCAGATTGGCATAAGAAATATAGGCTTATTCTGACTTTTTGGTTCTCCATCTTTGACCTGTGACAAACATTTCACAATTGTCTTATGTTCACAAGATGGGCATTGGAGCTCCAGCCATTACATATGCTTCCAAGCAGAGAAAAGGGACGAAAAATGAGGGAAATGTTTATCTAAGTTGTCATATCTCAGTGCCCACAACATAAATGCAAGAGAAGGTGAAAAAAATGTAGTCTCTTAGCCAAGCATATTTTTATTCCTCCATAGAAAAGAGGGTGTTGTGAGTGAGGAAGATGAAGTTTTGAATTGTATCCCTCATCTTTAAAATAAACAAATAAAATAAAATAAAGGAAGATGAAGTTTACTAATGAGTAAGCAACTTGCAGTCTCTGCCTCAGAAATATAACAACTTATGTAATGGCTGCATATTGACCAAACTAATAAAAGGGGGAAAAAATCAACACTCAGAGGACTATTTAGCAAACTGCTAATATACATTATTTCTAGTTGTTATACAATGTTAAGAAAAAAATGGATTGCTGAGTGTTGTGGGTTGAATTTTGTCACACAAAAATTCTGTATTTTAAAGCCCTCTGACCCCCAGTAACTCAGGACAGGAGCTTATTTGGAAATAAGGCCATCGCAGATACAATTAGTTAAGATGAGGTTATACTGGAGTAGGGTGGGTCCCCAATCCAATATTACCAGAGTCCCATAAAAAAAGAAAAATGAAGACATAGACAGACACATACCATGTGTCGATTGTGAAGATGAAGGCAGAGATCGGGTGATGCTTCTACAAGCCAAGAAATGTCAAAAATTTCCAGAAAACCACCAAATGCTGAGGAAGAAGAGTAAGACACATTCTTCCTCACAGTCTCAGGAGGAATCAACACTGCCAACACTTTGATCTTGGACTTCCAAAACTGTAAGTAAATAAATTTCTGTTGGTGAAGTCAAAGTCTGTGGAACTCTGTTATAGCAGCGTGAGCCAATATTTCAGGAGTAATTGTTTTTCTTTTACAAATTTCTGCATGGTCTAACTTTACATTTTGATAAATGTATAAAAGTTGACATATATTTATATATTTCTATCTTCTATAAGCAGAAGACACAACAAAGATGTTTGATATATAAGATGAAGCTGATAATTTTTACATTTTTTTATCCTGTAAGTTTAATATTTCATAGAAATTTTTTGTTTAAAAATTTTGAAAAATTTTACTGTAAAGCTGTCTGGATCAGAGACTTTCTAGAGAGGGTTTTTTTGTTTTGTTTTGTTTTGCATCTTTTTCAGTTTTGACCTAGATCCAGAACACTAGCTCAATTCTTGTTTTTAATTTTTAGCAAATTATGATCTTCCTTAGGAAAACATTTGTTTAAAATTAATAAGCGGTAGGGATGATATCAGCTTAGTTTTTTTGTTTTCTTTTAATTTTTCCAAATCTGCACAAAAAAACAGACAGAGCAATTAGTCATCAAAACCAAAAAAACTGCTGGGCTCAGTGGCTCAGCCTGTAATCCCGCGCCTTTGGGAGGCTGAAGTGAGTGGAATGCCTGAACCCGCGGGTTCGAGACCCGCCTGGGCAACTTGGCAAGACCTCATCTCTACAATAAATCAAAAACTAGCCTGGCGTGGTAGCGCGCGCCTATAGTTCCAGCTACTTGGAAGGCTGAGGTGGAACGATCGCCTGAGCCTAGCAGATCGAGGCTGCGGTGGCCAGGAGCAGCCACTGCACTCCAGTCTGGGCGACAGAGTGAGACTCCAACTCAAAAAAAAAAAAAAACCAAAAAAACTATGGTCAACCTTTCACAACAAAACTAGGCAATAAGGTATCCCCACAGACCCTAAAAATGCAGATGAGTGGGAAAAATTACCTCCAGCATGAGGAAGGCATATTAAAATCATATCTACGGAAGAGAAAAGCAACAAGGGAGATCTGAGAATGAAAAAAAAAATTCCCAAATAGTCCATAGGTGTCCATGGGAAAGCTCCAAGCTGCAAGAAGGGTTTGTCTTCTCCATGATGGATGAGTGCAAGGGCCCAGGGAGGCCTAGAGGTTGGGCCAGAGGAATTCTAGGAACACACCTTCCTCCAACTGGGGAGAAACCGTTGGAAATAGGGTGGGAACTGAGAAGGATGGAGAAGCTACAGGTAAAGGAAGGACAGAGTCCAGATAAAAACAGGGAGGGGAAGAGATCTGGGGACACTCAGGAAGCCCCACCCTGTCTTTAACACTATGGGAAAAAAGATGAAAACCAAGCCTCTTGAAGTTGCAAAAGCTAACTGAACAAAAGTTCTTTTCTAAACCTTAAGGAAATTTACTTCACACACATGCACACACACCCGGAAACAGAATAGAAAAGCATCCCAAGTAACATACAAAGTTACTTTAAGAAAAATGAGAATACAGAGCAGAATAACATCCCTACAATGAAAGCACACCAAACAGTCATACTAAAAACAAATAAATAAATAAACTGCAACATGCTATTCTAAAGCCATCTAAAGTTTTAAAAGAAAGATAAATGACATTAACCACCAACATGAACCATAGATAGAAACCCTGAAGAATGGCATGACAGAACTCAAAAATAATTTTTTAAAATTATTTTAGAAACGAAGACTGAACTAAAAAAGAACACAAGAAAAAAAAAGACAACAAGCAACACTTTAAGAGAAGCAGAAGGGTGAAAAAAATTCAATCAAAAATCAAAATGATAAATAATATCTCAAGAAAAGTGAAAAATCTTGATGACAGGCAATAAAAATCCAACATATGTTTAAAAAGAGTCCCTGGAGAAGAAAACTAAAGAAAAGGAACATAACAAATGATAAAAACTATAGTGCAAAGAAACTTTACTGAAATAAAAAATATTTGAACACATACTGAGTTCACAGAGTGCCTACAAATACGAACACAGAATAACCAACATGAAGACATTTACTATTTTTTTTTTCTTTTTTTTTTTTTTTTGAGTTGGAGTCTCACTCCGTCGCCCAGACTGGAGTGCAGTGGCCGCTCCCGGCCACCGCAGCCTCGACCTGCTGGGCTCCGGTGATCCTTTCACCTCAGCCTTCCAAGTAGTTGGAACTACAGGCGCGCGCTATCACACCCGGCTAATTTTTTTTTTATTTATTGTAGAGATGAAGTCTCACCAAGTTGCTCAGGCGGGTCTCGAACCTGTGGGCTCAGGCAATTCACTCACCTCAGCCTCCCAAGGCACGGGATTACAGGCTGAGCCAGCAAGCCCGGTTGACATTTACTATTAAAAGTACTTAATTTGGCTGGGCTCAGTGGCTCGGGCTGTAATCCCAGCACTTTGGGAGGCCGAGGTAAGTGGATTGCCTGAGCCCTCTAGTTCGAGAGCAGCCCCAGCAACTTGGCAAGACCTCATCTCTACAATAAATCAAAAATTAGCCGGGCATAGTAGCATGTGCCTGTGGTTCCAGCTACTTCGAAGGCTGAGGCGGAAGTATTGCTGGAGCCCAGCAGGTTGACACTGGGGTGGCCATGAGCGTGCCACTGCACTCCAGCCTGGGCAACAGAATGAGACACTTACTCAAAAAAAAAAAATGTACTTAATTTACTGAAAAAAAATTTTCATTGGACATTTAGGCAAAAAAGTCACCAAACATAGCAAGACAATAAAATCAGATTTGCATCAGACTTTTCTAAACCAATGCTTTATGCCTGAAGAGAAGAATAGTAAGGTTGTCAAGAAAAAAGTAAGCCTGGAATTGTGTACCCAGCAAATCTGTTCTTCAAAGTATAATGTATACTGAAATAACTCAAGGATTGCTGCTTCCATGAAAAATTCCTAAGAAATCTACTAGAGAACAAGCTTTGGACAAACAAAATGATGAGCAAGATATCGATAAAAGTAATAGTTAGATTAATATGTAGTTACTTGGAGAAACAAGGTTAAATGAGTCTCAAAAAGGAGAGATTAGAGTCTAAAATGGTTATACAACCTACAGTACAGACATACGGAAAGCATGTTTAAAAAAAACAGGGAGAAAAAATAGGGAATTGCTTATGTAAATATATTTATTTGGGGGGAATCACAATTTATAGAAATTTATTAGTATTAGTTTTCTGAGATTTGTAAAGTAGGATAAGGCAAATTATTATGGAATCTTCTAACTCCTTTCCTCCTGTATCAGGAGTCTGTTTTGTAAATGAAGTTTTATTGCACACAGCCATGCCTGTTCATTTACATATTGTCAGTGGCTCCTTTCACAATACAGTGGCAGAGCTGAGTAGCTGTAACAGACAGCATGTGACCTACAAGCCTAAAACCTGTGCCATCTTAGCCTTTAAAGAAGTTTTGTGATGTTTGTCCTCTGCCCTTGAAAACTAGGATTGTCAGTGAAAGGAAATATAGATGGAATATAAGTGATCAAATAGAAGCACTTTAGTCCCAAATTTGAATTACAAATCCCACCATCAGCCATAGAAGTGCTCTATCTTTTCATCTAAATCTAGCTCTGTCCCCTAAAAATCATACAAGTAGCAAGGTAGCACCCAGATCACAGCCCTAAAATATTATTCCCAATTAAAAAAAATAAAATAAAACAAAATGAAATGTGGGCTTCTTAAAAAGATGGCTGACTCTAGTTATGGAGAGGGAAATGCACAAGATGAGCCTGGTATATCTGAAGATATCAGATACCAAATCAGCTATCAGATGCTACCAGGATCATGTCAGAAGTACTCAGGAGTTACCTGCAAGAGACTTCCCTTGGCCAAAGAAGGAACTATTTGTTTCACTATTCACAAAATTTCCACAGATTGAAACCTATCAAATATGTTTTAAAAAGATGAGCTTATGACAACATTTTAGAAAATCATCTTCTGAGGATGACAAGGAAAGAATTCACCATCACGAAAACTAGTCAAATAAAAGGAAAGAATCAAACACCTTTCTTGCCTTTTCTATGGGAAAAGGGATACCCATGGGATACCAAAATAGACGAAGGGAAGCATTTCCTTATCCTTATACGTGTAGTTCAGTGAATAAGTATCAACTCAATGACAGAACTAGAATGCCACCCCTTTGCAGCCTTTGGTGAATTTATGGATCATGGCATTGAGCTGACATTTAAAAAAAAAAAGGTGTAAAACAGACGTGACGAACCTCCTGAGTCAAGAAAGGGCAGGCTAACACTGAGTCTAACCAAGGGCTCACACGTGAGCCCAATCAAACTTCTGCAAGCTGCTGCCAATTTGCAGAAAATACAGAAAACAGGCACATGTTGAACTGCACCATGAGTCTGAAATCAGCAGAATCCAAGCTGTGGGAAAATCTGCCTGCCAACAGGGTCTTCGGCAGATAAATTGAGAGAAAGAAGGGCATGGGGGGGAATTGGTAGATCCCAAGACGCTTAAAAGACACACTGCTTTTATTTTGAATAGGCAAAATTAGAGTAAATATATAATGGACAAATAAAGAAAGGCAAGGAAAGAAGCACAGTGAAATGTGGGGAGTGGTCAGCTTTGGGGGAGAGAGGACACTATGAGGAAATACAGCACATGCTTCTATTTCCTGCCCTGGAAGGAGATTACAAAGAGTTTGTCTTCTAATAACTCCCTAGGCCCTATAGCAAGTTAGGATGGTGATTCCCTTGAAAAAGGAACAATGGCAATTGGAAGAAATAGTTGCTATTGAAGGACAGGGACTTCCGGGGTGCTGGTAATTTTTTCTTGATCTGGATGCTGGTTGTAAAGGTTTTCAGTTCATGAAAACGCATGGAGTTTTACCTGTGTGTGCATCGTCTTTATGCAAGCTGTGCATCAATGAAAAAGTTGTTAATGTCTTTCAAATTTACATACAAAGTTCAATATAGAGAGGTATGGATATACAATTAAAATCAAACTCAATTAAAATCTTGCACAGTATTCAAATTCTGTTTTCCTATTTGCCTATTTGACAAATCTACTTGGTTTTCAACTACTGCCAAAGTCGTTCATCTATCAATTTCTCCTTTTTATTTCATAAATGTGGGCCCTGTTTTATTTGGTGCATAAAAAGCATAGTGTAACTTCATGCGGATAGTACCTCTTATCAATATGAAATCATGTAATTGTGGAAATTTTCCATGATTAACTGCATTTTGGCTTGATTTAGTCTTGTCTAAAATTAATAGTTCTTCTCCAACCCTCTCTCACTCCATCCACCCTACTCTTCCTCACCTGAGTTCCAAGCTTTGATTTTTTTTTTTTTTTTTTAGTTTCCTAATACATATTTATGCATCTTTTCTTTACTGGAGCCCTGAGGCACTGAGGAAGAAGTATTCCAAGCCACCAGCATCACCACACTCTAGACTCAGCAGAGAACCTCTCCTGTAGGGAGATATTTTTTGTCATTAACTCTTTTAAAATGCTGTGGTCAGTAAGATCTCACACAGCTTCAGATTTTACTCCTTTCATTTCATGTATTTTCATTCCATATACATTTTATTCCATGTCAACTGCATTCCTGGTATTGTTTTATAGAGAACCACAAGACAGAGGATGGGCCCTCCAAGAACTTACAGCCTAGTGGAGAAGACACACACACAGTATCGATAGAGTGTGGTTCCTACCCTTATAGAGTCCAGGGTAATAGGCAGGTGATCTAAGGAGCTCCTAACCTAGACTTGGGGAGGGGTGGGGCATGGTCAGGAAAATCATTCTTTAACACTGTACACTTGCAGAAAAAAAAGTCAGTTTCGTTTAAGAAGATCTTTGATAAAACGGTAAGATATAGATACATAGAAATTTTAATGTTAAGTCTAAACTTTTGAGTACAAATCTTTGTAGTGTTCTGACAACGCAGAGGTCTGATGGCTGTTTCAAGGAAACACTTGTTTTCCCATGTGACAGTTTGAGCTCAGCTATCTGCTTCTCATGGAACATTGAAAGAATAACTGACAAACTACAGGTCTTTAGAAGACATTTTCTCAAAAACGAGGAAGACAATAAAAAATTTGAGTTTTGAGTGAATCTTAGAACGCTGGAAAAGTTGTATCCACCACCACAAATTTGACGGCTTCACAGTACTTAAAGAATGTACTGATAAGGGAGAGTGGTGACATTAACAAATGTACGTTTTTGAAAATGTATTATGGAATATGTCAGTATTTGTAAGACCAGCATAGTTCAACCAAGCAAAATTTTCTAAATGAGAATGCATAAAGTTATAAAACCATACATGGGAAGAATATCCACTCAAACTTCAATATAGCCCAATGACTTTTAAAGTAATAGAGCATAAAAATTTTATTGATGTAGTCTCAGATTGCAGCTAACCTTTAAGCAACTACCACTCGCTGAGTTTTGGTATAGTGTCAAAGAAAACTATGCACAATTATTTGAAAAGGCCATTAAATCACTTCTCCCTTTTGCAGATGTAAGTGTGAGGCTCAATTTTATTCATATTCTTCAACTAAAATATATTGCAAGAGATTAGATTTAGGAGCAATGAGAGAATCCATCTGTCTTTTACGATGTCAGACCTTAAAGAGATTTGTCACTTTTCTCACCAAAATGTTGTTGAAAATATACTTATCTTGCCTAAGAATGTATTATATATGTTAACATGTAATAGGTCTACCATTTGTCATTTTTAAAATGAATTAGAAATATTTTAAAATTTTTCAGTTTTCATTTCGAATGCGGAAAAGATTATTATCCCTAAGAGAGGGGCCCTGAGATTTAGAAGTCTGAGAAACACTTCACTACACACATATGACTGACAAAAATAAAATAAGATGAAAAATAAAAGCTCTTCAGAGACCTTAGTGATTTTTTAAAGTGTCCATATAAAGGATGATTACTGGAAACAAAGGGTATCAGTTATGAGAATATGTTACCTAGGAGTTCATTAAAGGTGTGTGGCTGAGTTGAAGCCAAGAGCTCAGAATATCATCAAGCCAGCCTCAGACAACAGACTTTTGACACACAAAAAGGATAGGAATTCTACTACAGATTGTCACATAACACTCTAGGTTTTTTTCTCTTTCTGAACACTTTCATTTTCAGTGCCATTTCCCACAAAGAAACATTTTTTTATTTATTAAAGAATGTATTGCTTTATCATATCAGTAAGAAATAGAACAAAGTTGAATGCTAGCCGACTGGCTCTGCTCCCTCATGAATCTGAGATTTCATCATGAATGTCATTCTCACCATGTTTTTGCCTTAAATTTGAATCTCTTGTAATTCACTTGAAAGTATCTGCAATGATATTTGTGAACATTTCTTGCGTTTTTTAGCAGAAAATAAGATATCTTCCAAGAATTATTTTTGATAGCTTTTAAGTGTGGGGAATAACCAGCTTAAACAGTTAAAATGTCATTGCGATCTCTTTTTTCCTTCTTCCCAAAGGAAAATCCAAGTACGTGAGTTAATAGATCAAGAAAAAAAGCATAATTTTAAAATGAATTTCAGTGTCTAGAATGATGCCAAGATTTTTTAAACATTTTTATTTAGTCCACAGTTTTCAGCAGCATGTATTTCCTTGGCTGTCCCAAATACAACACTGCTTCATCAGTGGAATAGTTACTTATTCAGCAATGCCTTTTCTAATGGAAAAAGCTTTCAGGAGAAGTATTAGAAGGGTGATGCAAGAGCATACAGTTTAATTCCTGACTCCCAGATGCGCCAGCTTTCCCAGAGTTGCCCAGCAGGCTGGAGACAAGGACGGAAACCGGTCCTCTAGAATAAGCCTTGTCTTATATAAACTATCCCCATAACTGAGAGGGCCAAGTAGATGCTTCACAGCTGCCTATTGTCCTGAGCTATGGCCTTTTACTTTGGCAGGTAAATATTTGTTTTCCATTCTCCAGATGCAGCCTGGCCTCTTTTGGTGGAGGGGCAAAAACACTAATTCTCTTCGAGATGGGGATACTATCAGCAATAAGGTCTTCATGACTTGTGTTCTACATATCTTGACTTTCTTTTTAGGGACACCAATCATTTATAAGGGGGATCAACTTTCTGGTCATCTGTATCATAATGTTTCATTGTTTTACTCTCAGTTTTATTTGTTTGCTTTTACAGGGTGGGCAGTGGATCTCGATGCTTACAAGTCCATGGGATGATGGTCTCTTTCTGTGTCATTTTTTTTCCTTTGGATATTGGTGTACAGAGTTGTATTTTTCATAGCCCTTGGCTGATCACACTCTCATCATAAGTCCATGTAGGATCCATTTTTATGGATGCATGCATGCATTCACATGCATGTATCTGGTATGTAGCTGGTGAGTTATTTTTAATAATATACCGATTATTTATTTTTTTAAAAACCCCACTATTCAAAATAAAAGCCCTGACGTCGGTTCTGCCATGCGCTTCCCACTACCGTCCCAGCCACATACCTCCTCCTAGCCAAAGTGACCATCATCCCGAATCCAGTTTTTATCATTCTCTTTTTTTCCTTTTTATATACCTTCATTGCATCTATATGTACTTTGCTGTTTTAGTTTATGTTTTTCACTCCGCATTTTCATCTTCAAGTAAAAGAGGCAACAGGTGTGGACAGTCTCTGATAGTAAAGTATCTGAAACGTCATAAAACACAGACATCTATAACAGTGCTCATTGAGAAAGACAGGATAATTCTATTTTAATCATGGAGTTGACTTGTAATTACTTGCAACTCCTACTAAGTCAGTCCACACGTGCACACACTCTCCCCTGTGCCAGGTTCACTACTGGGCATATAGCAAATGGCTAATATTACAAATTATTGAAAAACTTTACACAGGTTCCATAGCTGGGAAGGCTCCAACTATCTTGGGATTTAACTCCCATTTCATATAAATTTGTAAGAATATGTAAGGTTTTTTTTTCCTGTAACCCAGTAAGTCCTTAATATCTGACAATTAATACAGAAATGTTAAGAAAAGGAACCATCCATTTGTAAAGGTCTCATACATTGAATTTTTCAGGGCAAGTATATCTGTGTACTTTTAGTATTTTTGATAAAGATAAGCCTTAGGAATGTGATTTTCATATTTTCGTAAAGATAATCCTTAAGCCTGTAACTGTTACTTAATTGTGATATCTTTATGACGAGTCATACTAAAAAAAAATTTAACAAATACGGGGGGGAAAGTGTTTGTTAGTCTATGGTTCAGAGACTACTTTCACATTACAAAGGACATCCCCCAAAAACAGGAATTGCTTTTTTTGCAAGCAAGCCCCTTGTAGTACAGGCTTCCACTGCTAGGTAAGTGTTCTAGCAACCCATCCGAATCAGCGTACCAGCCAGCGTTTTTATGAGAGGCTCCATGTGGCTTCCAGTGAATTTTTGTTGTTGCTTAGAGATTCTTTCAACACATTTGCCCATTTCATGACGGGTCATTTAAGAGCACACCTGCCCACACCATGCCGAATGTTCAGCAGTTTTTGACAAAAACAGCATGACTCCCAGGCTGCACCTACCTTATTCACCCAATCTTGCCTCGAGCAACTTTTTTTTTGTCTCAGATTTTAAAAGTCCTCAAAAGGAAATGTTTTGGCCGGGCTTGGTGGCTCAGCCTGTAATCTCAGCACTCTGGAAGGTGAGGTGAGTGGATTGCCTGCGCCCGTGGGTTCGAGACCAGCCCAGGCAACTTGGCGAGACCTTGTCTCTACAATAAATAAAAAAATAAGCCGGGTATGATGGTGCACACCTGTAGTTCCAGCTATATAGAAAGCTGAGGCAAAAGGATCACTGGAGCCCAGCAGATTGACACTGGGGTGGCCGTGAGCGTGCCACTGCACTCCAGCCTGGGCAACGGAGTGAGACTATAACTCAAAAAATAATAAATAAATTCAAAAAAATAAAAATAAAGTAAATAAAAAGGAAATGTTTTGCCACTAGGCAAGAGTTGAAACAAAAAACAGCAGAAGCACTAAAAAGCATCAAAATTGACAAGTTCATAAACAGTTTTGAGCAGTGGAAAATGCATCTTGACAGGCGCACTGCATCAAAAAGAGAGTACTTTGAAGATGACTAAAGTATAAACATGTAAGAATGAATACACAGCTTTTTACACATAAATTCTGGGTTTTGGGGGATCTTCCCTCTATTTATACCCTTAAGTTTTCTCTGCACCTGATACCCAGCAGGCTCTGAATGAAGATTTGGAGTTTGATTGATTGATTGTGCTAGAAAGCACTAATTTTCAGGTGGCTTCAAGAGCATTTCTGTTATTTCATTTGGCTTGGTTCAAGTTCTTTGAATTATTATTGTTTGTGTTTCTGCAATCTCCTGTAAAGGACACTTTAATCATGCATTTTATTCCTCTGAAATTTCAAGGGAGGCCTCTGTCGCAATCATCTGCCCTGAGCCAGAATACACGCACGCCTCTCCTCCCTGTGTGCAAGGGCCATCCATAAATACAGCGATAACGAATTCTCCTAAGGATTGCTTTTAGTGCCCTCATATTTCATGATACAGCAAATGGTTTGGATGGTCACTACCTAACCAGAATAGAACAGGCTTCTGGAGCCCGGCCATTTTCCTTCAGTGAAAAAGCCCGAGTCTAACAAGATAAAGGTCTGCTGTGTGCACACATTACTACAGAAATATGGATCAGGAAGCAAAACCCGAGGTCGCTCTTCACCCAAGAATGCAAACGCCTCACGTTAATGGTAACTGTCATCCTCCCATCTGAAACTATCTGAAGTAGATTAAGTGGCCATATTTTAAATGATGGCTTCAAATTGTTGTAAATGCTTCTTACTTATGGACGAGCTGCTTTGTTGAAATTTAGTAGTATTCCTTTTCAGTTTTTGTTTCCACATGATTAACCCATATTATTCCCTTATGCTTTGCACCCCGTGATGCTAACATTAAGAGGAATATATTTTTGCCATTTGTTTATTTCAGAAACAAGCAGTCCTGCTTTCCTTTGTAATATAGCACAGAGTTGCTCAGGCAAAGACAAATTCTCTCCCACACTCTCCTGCGTCTTTGGGGGTCAGAAATTTTTTTCATTATGGTAGAATTATTCTAGAATTTGGGGATTGCTTTAAACATCAAGCTCTCACAAAGGGTACCTGGTCCAGGGGGAGTGAGGGCCACCTAGTTAGAAGCCCAAACTTTTCACTTGCATGCAGGCTACTTATGTAGTTAATCTTCACTATAATAAAATAAAATTTAAAAAACATTGAACTCTGCTTTTAAAGCTCCCGTGACCTCAGAAAGCTCTGCCATTCCAGAGAACTCTACCTGTGTCCCCCACACACCAGGCATTTCTTCTCACTCTGCTTTCCTAGACTGCCCTGCTCCATGCTGGAACAGCAAATCCCTTTGCATCTATCTGTCCAGAGCCAGCTCCAGGTGACCTCCTTGAATCAATCACTAGCACCTGGAACTATTACAGCCATGACAATATCACACAAGGTTATGAGAGGACAGGAGAGACAGCAGGATGTTGGTGACTTCCTGAAGGTTCCAGCCTCGGATGTCCCCTGACTCCCGCGTTTACATCTCGATACTGTGAATGTGGCTGAGCTAGACTCCCATTGCCTCAAATTCCAGCCATTGACTTCTCCCTCTGAAAAATGCGACTTGCCCTCTACGCTTGAGATAAAGTGTTATCTCCTGGATTCTTTCCCATCCAACTCCCACTGCCCTCTCCTGAGCTGATTTAAGTTCTCTCCATCAGAGGTTTCCTCCCTACAATTCTTTATAACCAATAGTGGCAATTTTTCTTTCTGTTTCTCCCACTGGACTGTGAATCCACCTAGCGAAACTTCAATAAATATTTATCCAGTGACAAACAAAAGTGAACTGGTGAATTGCTGTCTTTGGTGTCAGAGAGAAGAAATTTCAAATCCTTCATAAGTGACATCACTTATATGGGATTCCATCCCCTCACCTGTGGACCAAACGACTCCCACCCTTCTAGGTTTTTATGAAATAGACTATCTGTGCATAAACTCTCTTGGACTTAGTGGTCAATTCATGTGTGTTAGTCTTCCTCCTGCCTCAGGAAAAATTTGGTTTGCTTCATGAAGCTGTAGTTGAGGCATGACTGGAGTTCGGACAGCTGCAGCCCAGAAAGCTTCACTGTGAGACATTATGGGGAGTGCAGGGGACGTTCCTGGATATAAAATGGGTGCAAAAAAGCAGAAGATGTGGTGATTAAAGCCTTCTTCACCATGCCACAGCAGCTTGCATGTGCCTGCTCTTCCCCAGGAAGAATATCTTCACTTCTCATGCTGACATGAATCATTAGAATCACAACTGGCTTTGCTTTGATTGTGCTTAGTAAGTGATGGACAAACAATGTAATAAATACTTTGTTGGCCTTTGGCAAAAAAAAAAAAAGTAATTTCTTTCATCTTATTGGAAGTGTTTGGCTCTGTGAATGAAGCTACTGGTGCAGCGTGCCTAAATATAGTGATAACAGCCTTATGCCTAGAAAGCTTCAGCTGAAGAATGCAAGCCCACAATCCAGGGGTGTATTTATTTATAGCGATTTCTTTCATGATGCCCAGAAGTGAAGGTAGTGGCGTTCGCAAATGGTAATTATTTGGTGGTGACTTTTTGCCCATCTTAGGGACTAGAACTGGAGCAGATAAGTTACTTGGTGTGGATACAGCATGAGAGTAGGAACTTTGCCCTACCAAAAACTGTAATACACAAGCAAAATTCTTACAGCAGATGCATCTGATGACTTCAACCACTTACTTAGGATCCAGCAACAATGGGTAGGTATGAAGTGTCTGAGCCAGTGAGAAGAAAAGAGCTTCAGATCCCAGCTCAAGAGGATCAATTAATTAAACAAACATCAATTACCCTGGAAGGGATGGAGACAGGAGGATGCCAAGGGAACATTAGTTTACAAAACACTCTACTGCAAGACAACATCATATAAATCCTACATAAGTTATAAATCTCTTTTCTCATCCCACTGCCATTTCGTTAGGCTAACACTTTCTCGCATATTCCCTCTAGAATCCTCTTCTAATACCCAAGTCTGATTTGAATTCTGACGGCTTTGTGCTCTGCTCATGCCCAGTGTGTTTGTCTCACAAGAAATTTCCCCATCAGTATTACTTGTCTGTGTTCTCGTCTTGCCTGTGTGGTCCTCAGTACACGGGTGCACTGCCTTGTGTGTGATACAGGGTCAATAAACAATTGTTGAAGTTGCAGGCCACAAAGGACAAAAAAAGGTTGTTTTGGTTGGAGAGACTGGGGGAAACTTCACAGAGGACACAGCCATGTTGAGCAGCACTGCTTGAAGCCCAAAAGACTCCCAGTGCTCCCATAATGGGCCCCAACCTAACCTCCTACCTGGCTCTCAGGTTCTCTCCAACTCCTGAGGGAAACAATGACCAACTCACTCAGAGATTCCTTACTTTATCTTGATCCCTGCTGTTTGCAAATCCATTCTCTATCTTCTGGAAACCATACCTGATCATCCCTCCCCAAAGCCTGGCTTGCTTTTTGTCCTACATTCATGTTCTATCAGTTGCTCCAACAAGGTTTCCCTAACTCACTCCCCACCCTCACTCCACACGACCTCCCAAGCTTCATTTAGTTCATACCTCTTTTGTATTTGTAACAAAAACTGGCTTTCTCACCAACATGGCATTTATCACCTGTCTTCAGGAACTCCTGTATCTTTTAAGCTTGATTCCAAAAAAAATTATGTTTTAGGGATATCTGTTTGTAAATTAGAAATGATCTGGTGTTTTAAGTTGGGAGTTCCCAAACATATATTCACTAATTGAAAGGATAAGTCAAGCATTCAAAACTTGCCCTTCTGTCTCTTCCCTGTATACAATTCAACCATCCTTGCATTCCAATACATCCCAACTCTCGGGAACATAGGCATCAAGACAGTGGGGTTAATGCCCACTCTCCATTCATCTACTCAAAAGATGCATTTTAGGGGTTTTTGTTTTGTTTTTATTTTGTCAGTGACATTAATGCCACTCTATTGAAACACAACACACTTCAGTTTGTCTGACTCATTTTTTCCCCTTCAATGTTATTTCAACCACTCAACCATTCATACCAATCTAACTGCAACATTTGGCATAGTCTCAGAACTTTCAAAGCAATTTATCTCTATGTCCCTCTCTTACATAACTGCATGCTTACTTCCAGAAATTTCAACATCTGATTTTTCACTTACTGGTCATAATGGGGTTAAGAATAGTTCATTCAAAACTGCTCAAAATTAAGAACAACACAGCGAATAAAACCATGGACTCAAACACCAGGTTGGTAGGAATAAAAATGCCTAATCACAACTGCAGAACTATCTACTATTGTTGGATTGACCTTTGGCTCTTCTGAGGATCTGGGAAAGTTTACTAGACTGAAAAGTCATTTCCATTAGTAATCACAAGCTTGATATAAGACATCAGACAACCTGAATTCGAATCCCAGCTTGCCACTGACTAGCTTTGTGACCTTTGGCAAGTCATATAATCCTTCTGTGCTGTAGTTTTCTCATTTGTAAAATACAGATAAAGGAATTAATGATTTTTAGGTATGCAGCATCATTTGGCTGCACAGTAAATGCTCAGTAAATGTTCACCACCATTTCTACCTCTGCTGCTGTTGCTGCTATTGGGAAAGTTTTGTGTTGGTCCTCTGATAAGCACCCTAAAGGTAAAAACGTTCTCCTCTTTTCCCAATATGCAGTGTGGTACTTAACCCCCCATAGGTATGTCTTATGAATATTTTGAATGGGTAAACAGATGAATATATGAATGGCTAAATTAGGATTTACAAAGGTAGAGAAATGGGGAAAAATCTCCGGAAATAGTAACAATAAGCAAAGGGGTTAGACAAAGTAATGGCAGAGCGGAGGAGATAAAGATTTTAGAAAATATGAGGAAGCCAGGTGTGGTAGGTCATGCCAGTAATCCCAGCACTTTGGGAGGCTGAGACAAGAGGATTACCCAAGCCCAGGGATTCAAGATCAGTCTGGGCAACTTGGTGAGGCCTCTTCTCTACAATAAACAAATAAATAGCTGGGTGTGGTGGCATGTGTCTATAGTTTCAGCTATAGTGTGGGAGACTGAGGTGGAAGGATTGCCTGAGTCCAGCAGATCGAGGTTGCAGTAGCCGTGAGGGTACCACTGCACTTCAACCTGGGCAACAGAGTGAGACTCCGAAAGAAAGAAAAAAAGAAAGCAAGAAAGAAAGAAAGAAGGGAGGGAGGGGAGGGAGGGAGGGGAGGGGGAGGGAGGGGGGAAGGAGGGAGGAAAATGAGGGCACCATTCAGTGGAAGTTGAGCCCAAAAAGAGACTTGCCAATTTAGAGACGTGTGAGATTTCAACTCTAAGTGTATGCCAACTTGGTGGAGAAATATGTGCTACATATTTACATATATTTAAGTATTAGACAATCATGAAAGTTGGTAGGAAGTGCCAGACCAGAACAAGGATAAAAACCAAAAAGAACTGGAAAGAGAAAAATGACTTCATAAGATACAGAGAAAAGCACCTGGTCCAGGGACAAGCTCATCTGGGTTGGATTCAGAATCGAAGGATATCTGGCATTTACTTCCTATACCAAACAAAACTTTTACTTCCAATGCCAAGTACAACTGAACTCTTCAATTATTTCTGTTTATAATATGGTACATTATTTTATAGGGAGTAACATGGCAGGATAAATGAATTAGAGGTTCTCACAAGTTAAGGAGCTGTAGTCGAGAGAGTATGAGATGAAAGAAAGACAGAGAGTCAGAGACCGCTCGAAACAATGTCTCTACCTATAATATGCAGGTAATGGTGCCTACCTTGTAGTGCTATGATGAGAAGTAAATGGTTTAAAACATGAAAGTGCTTAGACCAGCTTCCAGCACAGATCCATTCAATGCCAGCTATATGATGAGCAAGAGTTTAGCGTTAGTGCAGTTAGGGTTAGAATGTGACTGTGAAAGTAAAGGGCTGCCATGGGTGGGGGGAAGATGACTGAAACTAGGGAGAACGAGACCTGGAAAGACCAGCAGGATGGACAGGCAAAACATGTAGGTGTGACAGCCTCTGCAGGATGGCAACCATGGATAGAGAAAAAGGCTCTAAACCAGGAGCCAATGACTTTAACAAATGAAGAAAAATGACTAAAACAGAGAATAAGAGAACACTGGGAGCCAGATATCATGATCTTCAGAGGGCCTAGAAGGTTCAAAAGAGAGAGGAGGTAAAGTGGTTTCAAAGCTGCAGTGGGGTGAAGGCAGAGCCAGAATCTAAGGTGACCAAGAATAAGAATAGAGATTTCTGGTTGCCCGGGCTCTAGGGAGGCTCAAGAGATGCCTCAAGCGATGGCTGAGTGTCATAAAGGTGGCCTAGGAACTTGGAAGGGAGTGTGCAAATGAAGGCAGTGATTTGTCAGGGAAAGGGGGAAAGGCATGCGTGATTGGGACAGATTCAGTATGTTCCTCGTAGTAGGCGAATGAGGCTCGACCTTCTGGAAGTCACCGAGGGAAGCTGGGCTGAGGGTATTGAGGGCTCTAACCCCAGAATCTCTTAGAGGAAGAGGAGTGAAGAGTTGAAGGTGTTTTCTCTTTATAGATGCAGCAGTGAAAAAGGAAAAGGAAGAAGCTTCAATTCTTCACTGAGTAAAAGCTGCAAAGATAGGAATGAATATAAGAGTGACTAGCTCTCCAATAAGAATCTTTCTCTCTCAATTTCTTCTTTTTCATCTTATTTTAAGAATTCCAAGAGTCAGGCAACATACAATTCCTTTTCACGGGATTTAAATTCATTTACTTCTTACTTCTCTGTGTGGTTCAGTCTCAAGTATTTGATCATGTGTCTTCTTAACTAACAAATATTTACTGAGTGCCTATTATATCAAGCCCTACACTGGGAATTCAAAATTCATTAAGTATCCTCTGGCATTGGGGCATCCATAGTCTAAAGAAGGAAACAAGAATAGAAGTCAATAAGTATAAAACAATGTAGCAGAGCCTGGTTTCTTTCAAGTAGCTTGGTACTTTCAAGATTCAATGATGTTGTAGCATGTATCAAGCACTTCTTTTCTTTTCATGGTCAAATAATATTTTATTATATGGATATACTGCCTTTTACTTACCCATTCGTCAGTTGATAAACATTGGGCTTTTGGTTGTGGGTGATGCAATTGTTCTAGAATTGATTGTGGTGATGGTTGCATACCTGTGAATACACTAAAAGCCATTGGATGGTGCACTTTAAATGAGTAGATTGTATAGTATATGAATAAAGTTACAACCAGAAAAGACAGCGATAGAGTTATGCACAAGATGTCAAAAGAGCACACACAAGGAGGCACCTGATAGAAGTAGGTGGCTTGAGGAGGCAATTAAGGGAAGATCTCTTGGAAGAGGTAACCTCTAAACTATTTCTTTAAAAGGAGCAGAAGACGACTAGGTGGAAGAAGCACTGGCTAGGAGAGAATATTCAACACTAGCTTCCAAAGACAGAACTAGGCTGTCTTGCAGAGAGCAACACTGATTTGAATGTAGCTAAAAAGACACGTCTCCACAGAAAGCGGTGAGGGAAAGTTGCAACAGAGCCCCTGGAGGCAAATCACTCAAGTAGCTGTGTAGAAGATAAATCTGGATGGAATGAGTCTGGAGGCAGGGAAAAACAAGCGAAGGCTCTGATAGAATGGCAAAATCCAAAGAGCACCAAGAGGAGGAAAAAATGAGCACTAAGAGGAGAATAAAATAATTCCACAGTGAAGTGGAACTCGGAAACGGAGACGCATAAATCACGGTAATTAGAAAACCCAGCTTCAGTGAAAAGGGCAGTAAGTTATTCTTTGCCAAATAACATAGTTCAGCAGAGCTAAAGTTGCCACAAGTACACAAACAACAAGGCAGCAGGGAGACGGGAGATGGGGTCGCTTTCAGTATTGGCACTCATATACCATGTATCACGTGCTGTCAAGAATGTCAGGTGTCCCTTATGTTGTATCTTATTCTTTTCTATAATTTGGCAGTGGGAGAAAATGGCCGTCACATCAGATGGGCTATTTACAGTAAGGGATCTGGTGTTACCCCAAAGTTTGATGATGCAAACACCAGATGAAGTTTCCACATTTGATCACTAACACTTATCCAAATTTGATGGCACTGAGGATGGGTTTCAATACAGCCTTTCTCTGTATTATTACTATTTCTTAAAGGAAGAGAATAAAAAATTAGAAAACAATTAGTAAAAACAACAGTGCTTTTTGCACATTGTCATGAAATTGTATGGACAAAGATAGCACCTTGTCCCTGCACCAAGTTCAGAATTTCGATTTGAATGACATTCAAAATAAGAAGCTATTAAAGTCACAAATTGCTTAAAAAAGAGAAATGTATTCCTTTCTATTTAGTGGTGAACAATTAAAAGCCACTTCAGGTTTTATTTCTTGGGCCACATCCCTCAAATGAACTCAGCCAAAATCCAAGATGGTCTTCAGAACACAGCTCTGCTTTCCTCCCCAACAAGATCAGTTACCACCTCAAAGAGGACCCCTAGGCTCATTTGCTGTGGGTTATTTGGGTATGTCTATGAAGGCTGTCCCTTAGAGTCATCAAATGTCAGAATCAGAAAGGGCCATAGTATTTGATACTCAATTAATTCCTGAATATTCTCTATCTTGCTCGGAAATCCATTTTTACATAAATTGTACATACATGTGCACATTTTCAGGATAATCAATCAGATCATCAATGTTCACCAAATGCCCAGTGAAGTTCTTTTCTCTGTCAAATAATCAGTGCAGGGCTAAGAGGTCACTGGCATGTACATGGTCTGGCTCTAACATTTAGGAGATGACAGACCACACTGAGCAAGGTGGCTGAGTGAACATTGGTTAACTGCCCAACAAGAGG
>CAUYQG010249142.1:0-18179 GCA_963574415.1 Tarsius wallacei
TCGGTGGCTCAGCCTGTAATCCCGTGCCTTGGGAGGCTGAGGTGAGTGGATTGCCCGAGCTCGCGGGTTCGAGACCCGCCTGGGCAGGCGAAACCTCATCTCTACAATAAATCAAAAAAATTAGCCGGGCGTGGTAGAGCGCACCTGTAGTTCTGGAAGGATCGCTGGAGCCCAGCGGGTCGAGGCTGCGGTGGCTGGGAGCGGCCACTGCACTCCAGTCTGGGCGACGAGTGAGACTCCAACTCAAAAAAAAAAAAACCAAAAAAAAAACCTACTAGTTCCTTCTAGCATTACAGATCTGGAATATATATATATATATATTTAACCAGTACATTTCTTACTTGTAGAAACATGCCATTTGTTGTTTATGACCGTAAGGAAACCACATTTTTGTCTGTGAGTCTGATATATTTCCGTGCATGCCTTCCATATGTGAAAGGTCACTTTATTGTGTCATAATCTTTTGGTTCTCTTTCAGAAAATGTACATTGCCTGAGAACAGAACCCCTCTAAGTCGTTTGGAAGGGAACCAATAACAAGTTTTGAGTTTTTCTGTTTCCCCTAAACTGAAGAACATGATGAGTGGTAGTAACAGCATTTGTGGCTGCTTAACTCTACTTCAGCCACCATGCTAAGAGCTTCACAGTTCTTTCCATTTCTTTCGGTCATTAATTCATTCAATATATGTTTTTGGAACACCGAGCATTTGCTAGTCTACTAGTATATAACATCTTCTGCTAGGATGTTTATCTGCACAAAAGAGAGCTGCAGTCTAATTTTGGATTCCAGGGCAAGAGTCATATTGCTCAGGAAGTAGGAGACGGAGAAGATAGGAATCATGTTTCCCCCCCTTTTTTTCCCTGGGTTTCTGTTCCCAAATGATATACTGTGTTTCTCAAAGGGGATTTCTAGAAATTTCAATAAGATAATGGTAATAGGTGTCATTTGAAAAGTTTTCACTGCTAGAATTTTTGATGGGAAAACATGGGGATTCAACCATTAAACAGGATGTTTTTTGGATTTTATTTTAAAGATGTGGAGAACAATTCAGGATTAGGTACATGAGTGGTCATAGTACAGGTGAAGTTGGGTCTCCCATTGATGATCCTCACTTCGCCTGGTTTGGGATCAGGTACCTTTATTGATGTTATGTGCCCGCCCCAACCCCTGGCAGTGTCCTGCTGCTGCCAATGCCTTTCTTGTAGTATTATGATAATTGTTGTTCAGGGTCCACTTATGAGTGAGAACATGTGTCACTCAGTTTGTTTGTTGTTTCTGTGATAGATCACTGAGTATGAGGGACTCTAAATACATCAAAGTTGCTGCAAAGTCCATTGTGTATATGTACCACATTTAAAAAATCCAGTCCACTTTATTTATTTTTTTGAGTTGGAGTCTCACTGTGTCACCCAGACTGGAGTACAGTGGCACACTCATGGCCACAGCAGCCTTGACCTGCTGGATTCAGGCGATCCTTCCGCCTCAGCCTTCCAGGTAGCTGGAACTACAGGCATGTGCCATCATGCCTGGCTAATTTTTTGATTTATTGGAGAGATGAGGTCTTGCCAAGTTGCCCGGGCTTGTTTCAAACCCGTGAGCTCAGGCAATCTTCTTACCTTGGCCTCCCAAAGTACTGGGATTAGAGATGTGAGCCACTGCACCCGGCCAGTCTACTTTCAGTGGGCAGCATGGTTGGTTCCATGTTTTTGCGATTGTGAATAGTGCTGCAATAAACATGTGTGTGCAGGTATCCTTTCTGTAGAATGATTTGAGTTCCTCTGGGCATATTCCCAGAAGGAGGATTGCTGGATTGTATGGAAGGTCGATTTTTAGATCTTTCAGAAATTGTCACTGTTTTCCACAGAGGTTGTACTAATTGACACTGCTACCAACAGTGTAGAAGCAGGCCCTTTTCTCCACATCTTCTCTGGCATCTGTTTAAAAAGGATTCTTTATTTTATTTTATTTTGAGTTGAAGTCTCACTCTGTCATTCAGGCTGGAGTGCAGTGATACGCTCATGGCCACCGCAGCTTCAACCTGTTGGACTCAGGTGATCCTTCTGCCTCAGCCTTTCAAGTAGCTGGAACTACAGGCACGCGCCACCATGCCCGGCTAATTTTAAAAAATGTATTGTAGAGATGCGGTCTCACCAAGTTGCCCAGGTTGGTCTTGAACCCTTGGGCTTAGGCAGTACTCTAATCTCAGCCTCTCAAAGTGCTGGGATTATAGGCATGAGCCACCACACCCGGCTAAACAGGATTCTTTATTACAGAAGTTATCAATGCCTTTAATAAGTCTGGGGGGCTCTTTAAGAAGGAGCCACATTTTGCACTATTTCCCTTGCTTATTTGATCATGACCTCCTCTCCCACCCACTATCCCACAGGAGGGTCTTACAATGTTAGGGTTTCGTGGTACACACTTCAGGAAAGACTGATCCAAGCTATTTTTGCTTTAACAATTTTTTTCATTCCTCCTTCCACTTCTAAGCTCTCCAGTGCTCTAAAAGCTCCAGCTTTTATCCTCCACAATTGTAAACCCACCACCTTCCTGCCAACCTTCTATGACTTCAACATACCTAGTTATTAGACCTCACAGATGTTTCTAGTCAAATATGGGATATCTATAGTAGACATTTAACTTTTCAAATCCCTTGATTCCTGAATGGTGTAGTGGCCTTGACCCACGACGGCAGGAGGAGGACGGTTATAACCAGCAATGGAAAATGTAAATTTCAGTAAATAAATAAAAACTTGGCATGGCTCTTCTGAAAAACTGCCAACTCCTGACTGAGAGCACAATGTATTCAAATTAAAGTCATGGATCATGTCTATCTTGGGATGCAAAAACTAAAAAGAAAACTTGGAAACTGCCTGATTAATCTGGTCACATTTCAAAGTCAAGTCCAATAATTTTGGTTGGAAGAGGTTTAGAGAGGGAGGGAATGATCTTTGGAAACTGGATCATGCAGTTTAGCCACTTATGTTAGTCAAATAACTTAACCATTTCCAAACCTGAATTTATTTTGTGTCAAGGGTGTAGCTGCATATGGTTGTCAGTTGCTGCACTGATGAAATCCAATTGGAAAACAATAGTGTAGCCGGGCTCGGTGGGCTCAGTCTGTAATCCCAGCACTTTGGGAGGCTGAGGTGAGTGGATTGCCTGAGCCCGTGGGTTCGAGACCCGCCTGGGCAACTTGGCGAGACCTCATCTCTACAATAAATCAAAAAAAATTAGCCGGGCATGGTAGTGCGTGCCTGTAGTTCCAGCTACTTGGAAGGCTGAGGCGGAAGGATCGCCGGAGCCCAGCAGGTCGAGGCTGCGGTGGCCGGGAGTGTGCCACTGTACTCCAGTCTGGGCGACAGAGTAAGACTCCAACTCAAAAAAAAAAAAAAAAAAGAAAACAATAGTGTAAGTAACACAATCAAACAAAAACCACACACCAAAATAAACAGAAAACCTCTTAACTTCTTTATACCTTTCTCTTCTTCAAGTAAATGCAATCCACCAGTCCTCATTGACTTTCAGGAAATTAGAAATAGAGTGATAGCTAGCATCATGTGGGGGAGTGAGGGTGTCACGGAGCTCTGTAATTTATAGCTTCCCTCCCTTCCTCTCTTCCTTTCTTTCTGTCAGAGTCTCACCCTGTCACCCAGGCTGGAGTGCAGTGGCATGATCCTGACTCACCACAGGCTTGACCCCCCCAGGCTCAGGCTCCTGAGTAGCTGGAACTACAGTTGTGCATGACCATACCAAGTTAATTATTTTATTTTATTTTATTTTGTAGAGATGAGGTCTCACTATGTTGCCCAGGTTGGTCTTGAACTCCTGGCCTCAAGCAATTCTCCCACCTCAGCCTCCCAAAGTGCTAGGATTACAGGTGTGAGCTGCTGTGCCTGGCCACGACCTGTTTTGCCTTACCAGCAAAGTTGAGGAGAGCATTAATGCAGTCCCCCACTATCACAAATTATGCAGTCGAGTTTCCCACATTTGGGGAAGTTGCAGGGGTCAGCACTTCCAGATTGCAACATATAAGCCTTGTTCTGGGAAAACCACCTTTGTGATCATGGCATCTCCCCTGTCAGATAAGTGTAAGTATATACCTTCCTTTTTGAAGAGATATTTTATGTATCAGCCAGGATTCTGGAGGAAACCAAAATAGTCCAACTGAAGAGGTTTTAATAAAAGGGCTATTTACAGAGGTGGGGACGTGGTTAAGGGACTCAGCAAGGATGTTGAGGTATTCAGGGATGAGCAACAGTGGGAAGCTGTTTCCATGGTAGCCAAGGAGACAAGGAGAACAAAAAGTGTTACCAGCTGGAGAAGTCTGTAGAAGCTGGACTTGTAGACACATGGTACCAAAGCAGGAAGGAAGCAGCATACCTCTCTCTCTCTCTTCTTCCCTCCTTCTCTCTCTCTCTCTCTCTCTCTCTCTCCCCTCCTTCCCCCTCCTTCCCTCCCTCTCCTTCTCCCTTCCACAGCTTCCCCTTTGGCCCTCAATTCTCCTGCAGGTGTCTCCCACTGACAAAACCCAGACAGAACCGGAAAGCAAGAGAGCCCAGGAGATGCAGAGCAACAGAGCAAGAAGGAGAGCCTCTCGGGGACCAGAGCAAGCAAGGATCTGAGGAAGAAGTGCAGAATAAGCAGGTCTCCTTTGCCACACTGCGTAAAACTAATTAAAAACTTTGAGCAGCGTGGTGGCTCACGCCTGTAATCCCAGCATTTTGGGAGGTGGAAGCGAGAGGATTGCCTGAGACCAAGGTTTCGAGACCAGCCTGGGCAACATGGCGAGACCTTGTCTCTACAATAAGTAAAAAAAATTAGCTGGGTGTGGTAACTAACGTGCCCGTAGTTCCAGCCACTTGGAAGGCTGAGGCGGAAGGATTGCCTGAGCCCAGTGGGTCGAGGCTGTAGTGGCCGTGAGCAGTGTGCCACTGCACTCCAGCCTGGGTGACAAAAACAAAAGCAAAAAAACAAAAACAAAGAAAAAACCCAAAAAACTTTGAGCAAGCCCCTATGTGTCAATTAATGAAACATTTTTACTTTCAGATCAGAGCCCAATCCCATCATTTTACAGATGTGAAAAACGAGAACACACATTTTACAACATCTCCATGAGGTTTCCGCTCAATTCCAACTTCCAGTTCAAGGTTCTTTCCACTCCCACTCTGCATCGTTTATACAATCCCTCTGGATCTACTCATTGTCTTACTTCTGCCTCAAAACTCAGTTTTTCAGATCTCCCGTGTCTCCTGAGGAAGGAGAAAGAGAGATATAGATTTCCTCTGCAGACAGATATGTGCCAACAACACTGGGCTATTCATCTGAATAAGGAAGACATTCTCAGTTCAAGCAAACACAAAAAGGTGCAAATTGCACAGAAACGGAAATGTGCTTATAGTAAAGCCCATTTACACCTCTTTGGCCAAGCCAGGTGCTTCTGAAGAACTGGCTCAACAGGATGCATCAACTTGGTCCATTCAAATGTATCACAGGTGCTCTGTGTGGCAATCTGAATGGATGATGGAGGCTGCCAAAATACTGGTTTTACTAGGGTCAGTGGTGACCAAAGAGGTTTAGGTGCCAATGCTTCAGGACCAGCCTTAGGGAAAATTAGGAAATGGTTGAACTTTGTTTTGAGTGACTTCATGACCTTCTTCAAAGATTCCTCCCTCCCCTTCCATCTAGTCCCCAGTTTTGCCTGGAGCCATCCTCCCTCCTCCTTGAATGTGGCCCAGCATTTCACACTGTCTTTGTCCCTCTGCTCAGTCGAGGCTTACCTGTCCTTTAGGGTCACCCTTTTGGTGTGATTTCAGCAGGGGATTTGCTAAACAGAGGTGTGTCTAGCTGTGCAGGGTTGCTCCTTAGTGTGTTCATATGTGACTCCTCCCAAGTACTCTCCACGTAGTCTCATTCCTGGCTGCAGTCTCCACATTTATAGTATCTCAATCTGATAAATAGATCCCATGATGCAATATTCATATACTCTAGTCAACCTGTAACGAGGCAGCCAGGAAAGGTCTATGGAACACTCCCTCTTGGTTCAGATGCACAGAAAGTAATCCAGAGCCTCTTTTTCTTTTTCTTTGTCTTTTTGAGCCAGAGTCTCATACTGTCACCCAGGCTGGAGTGACCTCTGCACCTTGACCTGCTGGGCTCAGGCGATCCTTCTGCCTCAGCCTTCCAAGTAGCTGGAACTACAGGTGTGTGCCACCATGTCTGGCTAATCTTTTTTAAAATTTAGTATAGAGACAAGTTCTCACCAAGTTGCCCAGGATGGTCTTGAACCCCTGGGCTCAGGCAATCCTCTCACCTCTGCCTCCCAAAGTGTTGGGTACAGGCGTGAGCCACTGCACCCGGCCAAGAGCCTCTTTTTCTAAAAAGAAAGAGCCTCTCATCAGCCCTTGTTGCTGTCTCTGGACAAAACTCTGCCAGACAGATGTGAGGCCATGTAAACCTGTGTTTGGCCCTCAACAAACAGCATGTTACCAGAAATTCACCCCATTTTCAGAGAACCTATTCTGTCTATGAATTATTCAGAGAAAGTTCTTTCTATTTATTAATTTATTTTTATGCAGGTTCTCTTTATGTTGCTCAGGCTGGTCTTGAACACCTGGCTTCAAGCAATCCTCCCACCTTGGCCTCCCAGAATGTTGGGATTACAGGTGTGAGCCACGATGTCCAGCCTAAGATTTTTATTGCATAATGTCATCGAACAACTGTTAAAGTTCACTTTTCCCTTTTTAAAAAGGAGTAGTGCTGTTTGTATTAATCATCATCCTATTTTATTGCTGATACATTAACTTATTTAGTTGTAGAAACTGTCATCAACTATTCTTAAGCTGTCTAATTTGAAAATCCAGCTGGTTTTTACTCTCCACACTCAACATCATACCCATCCCTCTTTCCCTGGTCCTGCTGGGACATTCTTTACCCAGAGGTGCTCTCCCCACAATGTCAGTGGTAATATATCCTAGATATAAACTGGCAGGAGTGACCAGAAACAACCTAGTCCAGAAAACAGTCTCTCACCACCACTACCTTCAGGCCAAGTTCATGGAAGCATTTAACCCATGCAGACTTTGACTCACAGTAGGGACTTAATAAACGATTGCTGATTCTAAATCTGAATGCAGCTGAAGCAGTGATCTGCAATGAAACAGACGTGCAGAGGCTTTAAAATTGTGGAGTATGAAAAAGTCTGTTTGAGTCATCAGGGAAATGCAAATTAAAACCACAGTGAGATAGCACTACACACCCACCAGAATAGCTAGAATTTAAAAGACTGATAATACAAATATTGGCAAGGATGTAGAGCAACTGGAACTCTCATATTCTGCTGGTGGGTGTGTAAGTGATACAACTACTTTGGAAAATGACTTGGCTGTATTATGTAAATGAGAGCATGTGTTGACCCTATTTCCAGTAATGCCACTCCTGAATATATATCACAGAGAAGCATCTATACAAGCACCAAGAGATATTTACAAGAGTGTGCCCTGCAGTATTCTTTGTAATAGCCTCAACTGGAAATATCCCAGATATCCATCAGCTGTGTAACTGTCAAATAAATCATGGTTATCCATACAGTAGAATACCTTAGGGCAATGAAAATGAACTTACCACTATTACAATTAGAAACATGGATGGGCTGGGTGTGGTGGCTCATGTCTGTGATCCCAGTACTTTGAGAGGCCAAGGTGGGATGACTGTCTGAGCCAGGAGTCTAAGACCAGTTTGGACAACATAGTGAAATCTCGTCTGTACAAACATTTTTAAAAAAAATTAGTTGGGTGTGGTGGCACACATCTGTAGTCCCAGTCACCCAGGGGGCTAAGGTGGAAAGATTACCTGGGACCAGGAGATCCAGGCTGTAGTGAGCCATGATTGTGCCACTACATTCCAGTCTGGGTGATAGAGTGAGACCTTGACTCGAAAAAAAAAGAAAGGAAGGAAGGAATGAAGGAACGAAGAAAAAAGAAAGAAAGAAAAGTAAAGAGAAAGAAAAGAAAGAAAGAAAGAAGGAAGCTGGATGAACGCCACAAACACAATATTGAGAGAAAAATGCCAGACACAGAAATATCTATTTCATATGACTCCACTTATATGAAATTTAGCAGGCATAGATAAACAAAAGCACTGTGAGTCAAAACAGAGGTTGTCCGTGGGAAGAAGTGAAGTGTTGGTGACTGGGAGTAGATCCAAGGGGGCTTCTGGATTGTGTCAATATTCTTTTTCTTTATTTGGTTGCAGTGTTTGCCTTGTGACACTATACTAAGCTAACCATATTTTTGTTGTCTCTACTTTTCTGTATGTATGTTATACTTCCATTTTTAAAAAGTAGCAACAATTTCAGAGCAGGCGGAACTGATCCAGGGCAACACAGCCTGCCCTCCTTAACCTTTTTGGTTTGTCTTAGTTCCTTCAGTGGTCACCTTGATTCTTCTCAGCTCCTGATGGTGTGTCTTACTCCCTGGGGTCTCCAGAGCGTGAGCCCTCCTAGCACTTTGGGAGGCGGAGGCTAGAGGATTGCCTGAATCCAAGGGTTCGAGACCAGCCTGGGCAACATGGTGAGATCTAATCTCCACAATAAATAAAAAAAAAATTAGCCAGGAGTGTTGGTGCATGCCTACAGTTTCAGCTACTTGGAAGGTGGATGTCCCTCTGTCCTCCCTATGTTCTTTCTAAAGCCCTGCCCTTTCTTAGGGACCCTAGTCAATTAATCTTTCTAAATGTTTGATGACTGATGTTGCTTCTTTTCTTCCTTGTGTAATTTAATTCTGAAAAAAAAAACCCCAAAAAAGTACTCAAAAGAGTGACTTTAAGGGTGAGTACCATGGTCCAGCCCATAGGGACAGAGGTTTTTTGGATGACACCCTTTCAGTGACACAGGATATCTGGTCCTGGACATGTCTATGCTGACGACTTGCCTCAGGTAAGCAGAGAAGATGAGTGAACGCGTGCTTTCATTCTGTTGACGTAACAGGGGCCAAGAGAGATTGTCTTGATGATGGGCTAGGTTGCTTCCACATGGTGGTGGAAGAAATGGAAGCCAGGTTTGTTCTTACTGAACAGTTGTGATGTTCTCTCTTGCTGAAACTTTTCTTGGCATAAATATCAGGGTGTGGTGATGATGACTAATAGATGAGAACAAAGTTGAAAAATGGCAGTGTTATTCATACGTTGGACTCCCTTAGCGCAAGTTACAAACCAGAAAGAGTGGGCTGGCAAAACTCTTTGGGGGTGTGCCTCTTTCTGCCATTCCTTCTGGCCCTTGCGGCTGGGTTCCAGGCTCCCAGACTCACCCACCCATCATTCAGTGCTTGTGCTTGTTGAATTGCTAAGTACAACTTAGCAAGGGAACCAAAAAAGTGTGTGGCCCCATGGCTGCCTCTGCTCTCTGAGCAAGGGGTTGACACATGGAAAAAATTTTGGAAATATTCGAGGTGATACACAATGACATAGTAAGCTGAATACAATTGAAGTACATTGCATTTAATGAGTGCAGCCAGTGGTCAGAAAGAAAATTCAAGTTTTTCCAACACTTGGCCTGTGGCCCTGGGGGTATGGGTACAAACCTGAAAAGGATTCTAACAAAACCAAACTGAGACAGGAGGAAAATGCCCATCTTTTCATGTGTTCCTTTAACCTGTGTTTCTGAAGTTCCTCTATGGGCCAAGCTCTATACTGTTGCAGGGGCCCAAAGATGACAAAACAAGCTCAACTTCCTCTGAGGGAGTCAGTTTAATGCATTAACCTAGATAGTTTCTCTGTTATTTTCTGTTTTTGGGGCCTCCTTTTGGCAGATAAAAATGTATATATGTAAGTTCACGCTTCTATACTAAATACCAGAAAGATCTTTTGCTTGTCAGCAATAATAAGACCTTCCCTGTGCAATTTATGAGAACATTTTAAAGAGTTTTGAATAATGCATTAACTAAAAGTGAAAGAATGTTTAACTGAGGTTCACTTAGGCAGAATTACCAATAAGCAATGTGCAGTCGGCTGGCTCTTCATCTTAAAAATAATGTGCACTTTTTTGGGGTTATAAAATGCACACTTATTTATTGTATGAAGAAGAAAATAAAATTCACCCATGATTTCTCCATGCTTATGGCTCACATAACCTCCAGACCCAAAGGTTTGCCAATTGGGACCATGTATTTATTTATTTTTTTGAGTCGGAGTCTCACTCTGTCTCCCAGGCTGGAGTGCAGTGGCATGCTCACGGCCACCGCAACCTAGACCTGCTGGGTTCAGGCGATCCTTCTGCCTCAGCCTTCCAGGAAGCTGGAACCACAGGCATGCGCCACTATGCCCGGCTAATTTTTTGATTTATTGTAGAGACAAGGTCTCGCCAAGTTGTCCAGGTTGGTCTCAAACCCCTGGACTCAGGCAATCCTCTCGCCTCAGCCTCCCACAGTGCTGGGATTATAGGCGTGAGACATTGTGCCTGGCTTGTATCTATTTTTTCCTCTAACATGATGAAAGAAATCTTTTCCCATGTCTTCAAATATTTTTCGAAAACATTATTTATAAAAGCTGCATAATAATTATCTCTGAACAATAATTCTTCTAGAAGATATTGGTTAATACAATGTCTTAGAAGACAAACGTGGCCAGGCACGGTGGCTCATGCCTATTATCCCAGCACTTCGGGAGGTCGAGGTGAGAGGATTGCCTGAGCCCACGGGTTTGAGACCAGCCTGGGCAACTTGGCGAAACCTCATCTCTACGATAAATCAGAAAATTAACTAGGCATGGTGGCGTGTGCCTATAGTTCCATCTACTTGGAAGGCTGAGGCGGAAAGATTGCCTGAACCCAGCAGGTCAAGGCTGCGGTGACTGTGAGCGTGCCACTGCACTCTAGCTTGGGCAACAGAGTAAGACTCCAGCTCAAAAAAAAAAAAAAAAAAAAAGACAAATGTGGGTCTTTTTCATTTCTAATCACTTGAAGGTAGCAGCTAGACATTGGACTTTCTATGTGGAGAATATGAACCAGGTTGGCACACTTTAAAAGACATGAGAAAGGAGACTTTTTCTGCTTAAAATATCTGTTATAAAGTTTTAATTCATACTTTTTTTTAGATGCAGAGAATGTTTTCATCTTTCAAGAAGTGTTATTCCTAGAAATAACCAACCTTGAAGGGCAAAATTCTCTTCACAAAATGCAATTGGCCCAGCTTCTTTTACTTAATCCGTGATTCTGGAAATCGTCTAAGTGGTTTACACAAGGGTGAAAGATACAACAATGCGCTTACGTGATGGAGATGGGAATCTTATGGAACTCTGTAACAGCTGCAGTTGGGCCTCACGGATGTTGGACAAAGACACTGGGAACTGGAGCGATTCAGCAGCTGCAGGAAATAGGTTATCTTATTGTTCCCTCCAAACAGGCCTTCGTTGATGTCCACCTTAGTCATGGTGACTCATTCTACTCTGTCTCTACTTCTACTTCTCCTTTGTTACCAATTACTTCACTCTCCACTTTACATGTCTTTTCTCTACTTAATAGCTTCAGTCTAGTCAGAACTTGAGGCTTCTCAGGATTTCTTTCTACTGACTGATTTTTTTTTTTTTCAGTTGGAGCCTCACTCCGTCGCCCAGGCTGGAGTGCAGTTGCACGTTCATGGCCACCCCAGTGTTGACCTACTGGGCCCCGGCAATTCTTCCACCTCAGCCTTCCAAGCAGCCGGAACTACAGGAGCGCTCTACCATGTATCTAACTTTCTATTTGTTGAAGAGACGAGGTCTTGTCAAGTTGCCCGGACTGGTCTTGAACCAGTGGGCTCAGGCAATCCACTTGCCTTGGCCTCCCAAAGTGCTGGGATTACAAGCTGAGCCACCGAGCCCGGCCTACTAACTGATTTTTCAGCTTCTGCTCCTGTGATGCTCCTGTGATGGATTTTTCCCTTCCCATTTCCAGTTCAGAGTCTTGAAAGAGAACTGGGTGTTCACGTCAGGTCACCTTTTAAGCTTGGCTGCTCTTGGGGTATACTGCTCTATGAAGGGGGTTGTATGGCATAGATCATGGCTCAAGCTGCAGCCCAGCTGGGGGCACTGGCTCCCCTGGAAAGGGAATTTGACACAGCAAGCCCTTGACTGACCTCTCAGGTGTACTCTTTTTGTTTTGATTTCATTTTTTTCTTTGACTATGTTTAAGATATCACAAAAGTAACATTTTGATGTATTTTTCATGTTTTTTAAGACAAAATTTTCCTGTTTTATTTACAATAGTCATCTTGCCAAGTTGTTTTCCAATGGACTTTAGTAGAAATATATTTGAACTAATTTTTTCTTAAAATTCCTGAAATTTAACGTCATAGGGAAATGTTTATGCTTTATAGCATTCAACTGGCCCTCTTATAAAGTTGTTTGCAAGAAGGTAGGTAAATGCATTTTAATAGTTAATGTAGAACTATGCAAATGGATATCAGAGACTAGCAAACATCGGTAGGAAAGATCTGAAATATGTTGACTTTTATAAAGTAGGTTAAAAGCATTTTCCTTTTGAATCAGAATGTTCTCTTAGGCATTTTTCTGATGCTTTGCTACTAAAATATAAAAGGTTATGTGTAATAGTTAACTGCAGACTGTTATTGTTGGAAATTATTTTTACATGTACAAATTGTAATGGAAAGAAGAGTGGATTTGCAAACATAAATTTATACTTTAGTTCTACTCTGACTGAGAGGGGAGCCAACTTAAATTGTCTTCTATATCTTTTTACCACTGCAAAATGGGAAGTGAAGTCAGGCACTAAACTATTTCTTGTCTTCTTGTAGGAAGGAAACATATTATATATAAATACACCTAGACACATTTCAGTTTCCCTCTGCTCGATCTAGCCTATGAGCAGTCCTGATTTAGCATTAGTAAAATGTTATGTCATTCTCCTATTCTCAAACCTGGGTGTATATTAGAGCCACTTGGGAAGTTTTTTTAAAAAGCCCTCTGTCCAGTCTCATCTCCCAGTTTTCTGATTTATTCAGTGTGGGTGTGGTATTGATATTTTTGAAAGGCATCCTAAAGGATTCTAATGAGCAGACAGGAAGCCACAAGGCAAAAGGAGAAAACCTGAACACTTGAGCTTGCATTCAAGGCACTCTGTTATCTATATGTAATCTAGCTTGCCAGAGTACAGCTGGCCAAAATTGCCTCCCATGCCCTCTGAACATCGCTTGTGCTTTCCCTCTTCTGTTCTTTTTTTCCAGGCATTCCAGAAGTTTCTGCCTCACAAATTTTCTAATTCAAATCCTTCTCATTTTTCAAGATTCAGCTTAGTTTTTACCTCCCTTGTGAAGCCTTTCTTGACTGCCCTTGACAGGAGGCCTTACTCCTTCCTCTGAACACACACAGCAGTTATTGCCTAGAAAATCATTTGGACAACGACTCTTTTATGTATGGCCTTGTGTCATCTCTCCACTGTTGCAGTAAATAATTACCTTAGCTCTTAGCCTGTTTGTTATCCAGTTCCCTAGGCTGTAAACTTCTAGCATTCATCTGTATCCCTGACAAGCCAAGTGCCTTGCACAGTGTAGGAAGTCAATAATATTTGCCCCTCCCTTCTATTCCCACTTCAACAGGTATGGTTCAGGCCTTCATCTCTTCTGGAACCTTGCCCTGGTGTTGACTGGCTTTCCTGCCACCAGACACCCTGGCTCTTTAAATCAGGCCAACGCATTAGTGGCCCACATGGCCAACAGCCAGTGATACTGATTGTGTGTGTGTAACTCCTTTGCTCACTCTTGTTTCTCTCCCTATCTTTATGACCTAGCTGACACTTTGACTTTCTTTTCTCTCTCTGGCCCCTCACTCTCCTACTCTCTAGGACATGACAGCAGAATTCAACTTCTCGAGTTTTGACTCCTTGTGTTCTCTAAGATGTCAGGGTATAACATGCTCTCTGGATTTTCCTGGTCCTATTCTTTTGGGTAAATACTCCCCCTGACCAGACGCTGGTCAAGGAGACCTAAATTGTTATGTCAGTCCTCCACCAGTACTGGTCTAATCTGTCTAGAGTCCCTTCAAAGAGAATAGACACTCTGGACCCTGTTTTATAGGATTCTCATACTTTAAAATGAAACGATTAATTGTGTTGTCCACATGATAAAAAGCTTCTGTTGGTTCCTTGTGGCCTTTAGAAGAAAATCTAAACATGAACTATTTAATTTGGGGGTTATTAAAATTAAAATAAAAAATTGGGTTCCTTAGTCATGCCATATTTCAAGTACTTGATAGCTACCTGTGGCTAGTGGCTACTTTTTTTTCCTTCTTTTTTTTGAGTTGGATGAATTGGAGTCTCACTCTGTCACCCAGGCTGGAGTACAATGGCATGCTCACCGCAACTGCAGCCTCAACCTGCTGGATTCAGGCGATTCATCCGCCTCAGCCTTCCCAGTACTTGGAACTACAGGCCTACGCCATCAAGTCCAGCTAATTTTTTGATTTATTGTAGAGACGAAGTCTTGCTGTGTTGCCCAGGCTGGTCTCAAACCTATGGGCTCAGGCAATTCTCTCACCTTGACCTCTCAAAGTGCTGGATTACAGGCGTGAGCCACAGCGCCTGGCCAAGTGGCTACCATTTTGGACAAACAAATATAGAATATTTTCATCATTGCAGAAAGCTCTGTTGGACAGTGCTTGTCTAAATATCTTCGTGAAGCTTATGAGGGCTTTTACATTCGCATCTCAACTTTTTGCTCTTGCCTAATTTTTGGGTGTTCCTTATCTTTCAGCCCCGCCTACTTTCTCAATGTTCCCTGACTGCTCCATGCCCTTTCATAGCTTCATGCCTTTGCACACTGCATTCTCTCTTTCTGAATGTCCTTTGACTTTCTTCTCTGGCAAACTCCTATTTGCCTTTTAAGATCCAACTCAAACACCAACTTCTTTGTGAAGTTCCCTGACTTTCTTAAATACAATCATTTCTTGCCCTGTGTTTCCCCTTGCTCATTTAACCGAGTTCTATTGTCCTTATCACTATAGTTTGTTATTGTCTGCTTATAAATCTAATCGTGACCTTGAAGAGGCTATCCTGATTATTTTAGCAATCTGCCCTAACAATTGCCTGAAATTGTTTTCCTGATACCCTTTTGATATCAAGTAATATATCTTCTTACTTATGTGCTTGTTATTTATGAGTGTAGCATATTTGAAAATATGACAGTACTTTTGAAGAAATCCTACTTGAGCCTAGTGTAAAGTTGAGATGACTTCCTGTCTTCCAGGTTGGAGGTCTGTTTTTCTTCTAATTAATCCTGACTGGTCTTGAGAGGATGTCCTAGGAGGAGTTTACAAGGTCAAATACAGGAGGACTGTATGAAGAAGCAGGTTCAGATATTCTCAGGTTGCAGTCTTTATACGAAATATTTAGTGTATGTTTGGAAAAAAGAGTAAGGAGGGAAGATGGAAAAAATTAAAACAGCCCATGGAAAGAACATTGAGGAATTGTATTTGACTTTTTCCAGGGTAAACCCAAAAGCAATGATGTAGTAAGGGGGAAGTTTTATTACCATTTTGCAAACACATTTTTTTTCTCCCGGGATTTGATAAGATTTTGATAAATTCTTGTGACTATCCTTACTGACCAATAAATTAAAATAGCAATGTGTTTTTGTTTTCTAATTACAGTTCACATCACCGGTAAAGCTTATTTTCTTCTGAGAAGGCCGTAAGCCTTAGGGCTCAGAGTCAAGAGACCTTAGCTAATCACTATCGCCTGGCGGCCACTGCAAACCCTACAGTCAATCATCTTTCCTCGGACTCCCCTTTCACGCCCATTGCTCAGAACACGCCCACCCAAGTCGTTCTCCCTCCCACCTCATGGCCCCGCCCCAGGCTCAGCAGTATAGATTCTAATTGGTGGAGAAGTTGTACTGGTCCCGCCCCGGAGGACGGCGATAGGCTGAGCTGGCGTGGGGCGGTGGTGGTTGGCTGCCTGAGGACGGGTCCCTGCTCGTGCCTGTCAGAGTGGCTGGCGGCAGTGGCGGCTCTCGGGGCTGGGTTGTCAGTCAGTGAGAGGAGGGGGAAGATGGCTCTCCGGGACCCGTTCTGCTAGGAAGACGGGGGGGCAGGTGGTGCTGCTACTCAGGGGAAAGCAGAGCAGTCGCCGTCGCTGTCGCCGCGAGCCGCACGAGTGGAGGTTCAGCAGGTGGAGCTCCGGCAGCCGCTCTGGTGAGTCCAGCCGGGCGACCCCCGCCGGGCCCCCGGGGCGGCCAGCGACCGATAACTTTTTTTGTCAGGGAGGAGCCCGGGCGAGGCGGCGGCGGGGAGGGGACCCGGACTTTGTCCCCAGGGCGGCGGCTTCGTTGGGGGTAACGGCTCCCGCGCGAGGCGCCGCGGGTGGGCACGAGGCGGCGCTGGGCGCGGGGGGCGTCCGGGCGGGGCGAGCGGGCTGCGGCCGGCGGCGGCTCGCCCCGAAGTTGGGCGCAGCCCGCCCGCTGCCGGGAAGGCGGCAGCTTTGTGCGCGCGGACTCGGGTCTCCTTCCCGGAGTGACCCGGGTGCCGCCGCCTCGGCCCGCCCGGCCGCCCCCCGCGGGGTAGGCCTAGGGCGGGAGCCCCCTACCCCCTCTCCCCTGCCTCTTCCCTCCACCCCTCAACTGCGGCGGATGCTCCGACCTCTCCCACCCCTCCCATCCTCTCTCTTTACTCCAGCAAGGCCACCGCTATCCCTCCAGTCGGGTGGCCAAAATGGTCCCTGCCGACCCCCTTCCCCGCTTGAAAGCAGCATTGGCCTTGGTCTTTGGTCCTCCGCAGGGCGGAGAGGTCCCCAAAGCAGCCACGATTCCTCCCTTGGTTGTCACGCTGAAGATCTCTTCAGCCCTTGTCCCTTTCTTTCTATGAGTTGCCCCTCTCCCGAGGGATACTTGAGAGTCGTCGGGGCTGTAGCCTCCACGTTTGTAGGCTGCAGCGCAGCTGGGTGTCCGCCCGTCCGCTTGCACATGTGTGCTTTGTACCCTCGGAGTTGAGACATTCCTGAAACGTTTTAATTCTGTCCAAGTGGTTTCGTGCCGCGCAGCATCGGCTCTCTGATAAATACACGACCGCAAGCCAGGCAGCCGCGCTGCTCTTCAGGTAGGGGGAGTTTGTTCCACCCGCAGCTACTTCTTATCTCAGAGACCGTCCTACAGGCGGCAGGGCCAAGCTGACCTTTTGCGAATTGTTTATCCGCGGGTCACACAGTAGTTTTTCGAGCTGATAGGCCACCTCTTTGGTTCTTGTAAACACTTTACAGTATGAGGTTTTCAGCCTGTAAATCGTAGCGGCATAAAGTCATCAAGACTGGCGTAACCTTGAGTCAACATGATAGTCCTGGGAGGCTTGTTTTCCATGAGAACATTCTACTGCTAACATCCACAGGAAACCCCCTTCCCCCATTTGTAAGTATTTTGTTTCTTTCGGTCAATACATTTTAAGGTTTGTAAGATGAGTATCAGTCTAGAGCACTGTATTTTTAAGGTGCAGATAAAGGCAAAGAAGGAAAAACATCTTAAGATCTGCTTGGCCAATAGTAGCTTCAAAGTCAGCTATTCGAATAATCAATTCATTTAAACAAAGTGGCAGGGGGGGAGGGGAATCACATATTTATAAAACAAATATGGATTTGAATCATTTTATTCTTATTGGATTTATTGAAAGGATCACAGAGGGATTAGAAACCCTCTTAATGTTATCAGCATTAACAGTATCAGATAGGGACACCCGATGGGACGTTGGCTAGGTCAGTGTGTTATCCTGTGGTGAATAATTTTGTTGTGTTTCTATTTTATGAAATCTGCTCTTGGTTGTATTTTTTAGACTGATGTAGTTTTGACAACGAGTTTAGATATATTTTATAGTCTACTGTCTTATTCAGTATCATGCTGCCTCGCATTTATTTAATAATTAATCTTAAGAAATTAAAAAAATTCTTAGTATTCAAGATCTTTTTTGGGGTATCAAGTTTACATTTTGTAAGTAATTAAAATTATGGTAAATGTATTTTGTTTGTTTGTTTGTTTGTTTGTTTGTTTTCGAGTTGGAGTCTCACTCTGTCGCCCAGACTGGAGTGCAGTGGCCGCTCCCGGCCACCGCAGCCTCGACCTGCTGGGCTCCGGCGATCCTTCCGCGTAGCTGGAACTACAGGCGCGCGCTACCATGCCCAGCCAATTTTTGATTTATTGTAGAGATGAGGTCTT
>CAUYQG010249149.1:0-11565 GCA_963574415.1 Tarsius wallacei
AGGTTTGGAGAGAGTGACAACATCCTCCTCAGAAATACATCAACCTTTAAGTCCATAGAAGAAATTGATTTGGCCGGGCTTGGTGGTTCAGCCTATAATCCCACGCTTTGGGAGGCCAAGGTGAGTGAATTGCCTGAGCCCACGGGTTTGAGACCCACCTGGGCAACTTGGTGAGACCTCATCTCTACAACAAATCAAAAAAATTAGCCGGGCGTGGTAGTGCGTGCCTGTAGTTCCAGCTACTCGGAAAGCTGAGGCGGAAGGATCGCCGGAGCCCAGCGGGTCGAGGCTGCGGTGGCTGGGAGCGGCCACTGCACTCCAGTCTGGGCGACTGAGTGAGACTCCAACTCAAAAAAAAAAAAAAAAAAGAAATTGATTCATACAATAAACATTTTTACTACTACTTATAATTCCAGACTTTTAGAATTTTGCTTCAAATTCCACAAACACACACACACACACACATGCACGCACACACACAACATGCTTCCTTTCCTTTGATGGAATTCCACTGGGGCTGGGAGGCAGATATGAGTGAAAGATGTACAGAATGATTTAAAAGGAAACACTTTCAAAAATGCATCACTCAGTAACTAGATTAAAGAAGAACAAGTAGTCAAAACCAACCTGTAAAGGAACTGTCACAGTATTTCTCTAATTTTCCTAATGAGCAGTATGCACCCCTTATTCCACAGGACACACATGACCTCTGTCTAATTCATCCCAGACCCTTTGTAGGTCAGTGGTTACAATGGCAGCCACGATGCCTTTCTTCATTTACTCAGGACTACAGGGAAGGTAGTAAGTCTCAACACAAACTTCCTAAAGTCTCCCTGTTAGAGGTCAGACAGCATGATATCTGGAGATAAGGTTAACCATCATTCTGTTGTTTTTTAATTACCTTGTCTTTTTATAGGGTGTGTGTATGATATCAGATATACCAAGCACATGTGGAAATGTGACCAAAATTATTTGGTGAGGAGGCAGAAAATGCTGAAATCTACAGAGATCGAGTGGGAAAGAGAAGAAAATGTTTTAGAGGAAGTCACACAGCAGAAAAAGTATTAAATTTAGGTACAGAAGATGGAAATATGTCATCGCTCTTGTCCCTTACCAATGGCAAGACCTTGCGTGGAGTCCTTCCTATTCTCTAAGCCCCAGCTTTATCATCTATAAAATTGAAAACATAGTCAACTGTCCCTTGTGAAATCAAAATATTGTTCCGTTCACACAGGATCTCAGGGAATAAAGCATGAAGTCAAGTCAGCGATAGACTCAGAATCCTGAGATTTAACAGCTTTCTTCACTGTTTTGAAGATCTGTTGTTTATATTACTATCTCCAGTCTCAGGGTGACCTGTGTGATCCTGGGCATGAAATAGAGGGTCAAGTCCTAAGTCTCTGAGCGAGAAAAGCCCACAGTGCAGTGAGAATTCAAGATAGAACTTCTGCCATGGAAACCGGGACTGCAAAAATGAATGCTCGCATCTTTTTACCTGCTTTGGCTACCAAGGTACAGGGACAAGAATTTTATTTTCACACAGGAAGCCTCCTAGGGTGGGCTGGTCTCCTGAATTTTGATTGCATTTCAAAAGGAGGAAGATTAATTAAATAGGTTAATCCTGCTCCTATAACAGAGACACCACAACTGTGCTATATTCCATTTCTTTATAGTCTCTGAGTACACACACACACATGTTCCCATGAGTGTGTGTGTGCTCATGCACGTGTGCATGATCACACGCCAAGTTTGCACTTGGAAGCATGTCAACCACAATAGAAATGCCCTGAGTCTAGATCGCTCACTCTCTGAAGGAATGAAAGCCCAAAGGGACTGGCTCAACTCTAGTCCCTAGTTTGTGCCTATGGGAATGCTTTTCCCGACCACTGACAGTGATGGTCTCTGAGTGTGCCTCGAAAGTGGTTTCAGCAAGCTTGGTGTCCCTCTCCTCCCCTCAGTGTCCAGTTCCCATGTTGTGCCAAGGCTGTCAGCCAAGGAACCAATTAGTGTCAACTGTGATGTCAACACTTGCCTGTCGAGACCTGCATCCAGCCACATCTTCCTAACGAAGCTATGAACTATTTAATTAGAAGCTGCTCTGACAATTCTGTCTTTGTCACATCCGCAATAGGGAGAACATTTCCATTGAACCCGTGCCACAGCATTTGCTCTGTAAATGGAGATGAGCGGGATGTGCTAACCTTGCTAATGCTTGGACGTTAGAGGTAGTGAGATTCTCATTTCATCTAGTGGGAAGACATAAAGACACAGTCACTCATGAAGAAAAGAGCTTTTTTCCCCTCCCCGGTCAAACAACTGTTTGCTCACCATCTCTTCCTTTTGAAACATACTTGTGCAGTCATTAAGGGCATTGCCTTAGGGTCAGAAGAATCTGAGTTCCAATTCCAGTCCTGGCCTTGATTAACTTCCTAACTTTGGGCTAGATTCTTCACATCTCTGAGGCTCGGGTCTCTCACCTGTTAAACAGCCATAATTGTGCCTACTTGTGAGGCTGTTGCAGTGATTAAAACAAACGAACAAAATGAATATAAAGCACTAAGCATAAAGACTAAATATTCAGTGAAGAATTGTTTTAGGCTGGCCTCACCCGTGTCATCCCAGCACTCTGGGAAGCGAGGTGACAGGATTGCTTGAGCCCCGGAATACGAGACCAGCCTGGGCAAGATGGTGAGAATTCCTCTCTACAATAAAAAAAAAATGCCTGGTGTGGTGGCACACGCCTACAGTCCCATCTACTTGGAAGGCTGAGGCACAAGTATCACCTGAGCTGCAGTGAGCCATGATCATGCCACTGCACTCCAGCCTGGGTGACTGAGTGAGACTCTGACTTAAAAGAAAAATAAAATAAAAATTGTTCTTACTACTATTACATCTCAGTGTCTTGTGTTCTAAATTAATTAATAGATGGGACCACACCGTGTTAAGGACAGCATTGTCTTTTTTTTTTCTGGTGGGAAGACAGGATTTATTGAGAGGACAGAAAAGCTCTCAGAGAGGGAGGGGATCCGAAGGGGTTGCCTAGGACAGCACTGTCCTTGATTTGCCCCACCCCATTTCTTACTCCAACCTTTTCTCTTCTCCAACCTAGTTACTTCACCAGTCCTTACATAAGGCAAGTTTCATCCACATCATCACCTCCATTGTCCTCTATAAATTTCAGTCTGTAAGTTATTTTCAAAGTGTGTGGCCCCCAAGTCTGGACACCAAGCTCACCATCACAAAGTACAATGGGACTTTTCTTTCCCTTGAACCAGATAACTTGCTCACTAACTCAGACTTGGATCCTCCTGACTTTCCAGCAGTCATTCCACAAAGAGATGGAAAAGGGCCCTTCTAGCCCAAGACCCAAGAAAGCATGGTTTATTTGGAAGAAATCACCTAACTCTACCCGTTTAATACGTTTGTATTAAATGAAGAGGAAATGAGCTCTTGAATTATATAATTTATTTGTGATTACTCTATTCTTCGAAAAGGTTAAAGTGCTTACCACAAAATATAAAGCAGTAATTTGCTGAAATTTTGAAAAGGGGATCTGGAAATTTTGCAAGGCAACTATTCTGCTAGAGTCTTGGGAAATAAGAAGAGTATTGGGGAAAAGTCTGACAATTGAAGAAAAAAGATAAAGAATAAAATTGATCCATAATTTCATTGGTTTCTCCCTTTCAATTTAAAAGAAAACAAAAAAGTGTAAGTCTTTTCAAAAGGTAAAATTATCTTTAAAAAGGAAAGTATGATAGAGAATTCCTTTCTTTTTCTAAAGACAATCTTTTTAAACACTGCCCTTTTGCCTTGCAAACTCCTCCTCCTCCATGAAAATGCCCACCAGGGCATGTTGCCCATCGGCAGGGAGGGAGGTTCCAGCAAAGAGTCCTGCAATTACTGCTTGCGATAATAGCACAAAAGAAGATTAACTGGGAGCAAGATACATTTAGAGTTTTCTACTCCTCATTCAATTTGCACCCCAGGTCAATAATAATACTTTAGAAAATCTGGCAAGAATTTCCACACTCCATGCCATCCCAATGTGTGTGCATTCTTTTTCGGTTGGCGCATTTGCAAGGCCATTCTTTCCCCCATGGGGCCAAGGAAAAAAAAGAGGAAGGAAGAGTAGCTTCATCGGGTTGAGTTTCGTGAGAGCAAGAACAACATGTGGCAAAAACAGATCAGGTTTCAAATGATGGTCAGGATGGGAAGTCAAAATTCTCATGTACAAGCAAAGGAGCATTTTCACTGATAACCAGGAAAACATTCTCTGCCTCTGGAAAGGCATCCAAAGAATAAACCATCCAAAGTCTGAACCGAGAGAGAAGACAGAGTCATTTGTCCCCTCAACTTGAACATGGAGCCAGAAATATAGAGGTCCAAGCGACCTAAGCCAGGGACTGTCTTCTGGATATGTAACGGGCAGGCAGAGAATGAATGATTCAGATAGACAGACAGAGAGCCTGAAGGAGCCCAAAGAGAGAAATGAGACAGAGAGGATAACATACAGGGAAGATGAGGGAGAGAAAGAGATGGACAGGCCGAAATGCAAGAGGCCCAAAGTGAGGGAAAGAGAAAAGTGGCAAAGGGGCAATCAGAAACAGAACGGAAGTGAGGGGAAAGGCCAAAGGAAAGGAAAATAATGGGAACCAAGATGACGGGAAAGCAGAAATGGACTAAAGTGTGCTGGGTGGGCTGCAGAGACACTGAGAACCGCAAGGCCTTGTCCTTTCTGCAAGTCCTCCATGGACAGGCCAACTGCAAAGCTCTGTCTAAAGTTACTAACGCTTGCTTTCCAAGAGCTCGGAGTTTGGGATCAGGCAGATTCTGATTCAGAACTTTGGAGGGGACACTAGGTTAAATTTTAGCTTGCACATCTGCAACATGGGGTTATTGATCTGTTTCACCAGATTGTTGTGATGACTAAATATGGGAAAAGTAAAATCCCAACCCAATACCTAACATGTAATGGATGCTCAGTAAATGTTAGTTTTCCCTCTTTCCTCAAATTAGGCATTCTACACTGATCCTTTTAGTCATTAATTATTATTTGTACTGCTTCCTCCATTCTATCTCAAACCCCGGTTTTCCATTGTAAACTCCTTAAGGGCAGAACATGTGTCTGTTTCACTAGAAAATCTGCAGTGCCTTGCACAGTACCCGGCACAAGACCCATATTCAGTAAGTAAATGGAAAAAAAAATTTGTTGAATAAATGAATAAGATAAATGGATGAATGAGTGAGTGAATGAATGAACAAATGAAATAATAAACAACAACCTTCCTTTTCGGGGAGATTAGCTACTGTGTAGCCAGGGTTAAGGTGCAGAAAACAGAGTCTACTCCAAGTACATCAAGCAGAGAGCTTAGTGTCAGGTGTTAGGGCTTAAAATGATATTGAGAGAACTTAAGAAGCATGAGTCAGGGAGCTGCCACTCAGCTATAGACCTCAAGGTCACCCTGCTATGACTCCCCAAAGGGTAAGGTGTTTTTCGCTAGCTCATGTGTGCATTCATTCACTATTCATTTATACATTTGACACATGTTTGCTTGTCCACTTGATTATCCACAGATCAGAAAGGTGCCACTTTGGCTGTAGCCACAACTTCCTTTCATGCCCACAAAGTTTTGGTGACTAGACAGGGGTCCCATCACCCCAACTCTTCCAACACTCACATCTCATTCCCCAACTTGAACAGCTGTAGGAAAACGTCATCAACCTCCCCTCCTTTCTTTCAAATATCAACCTGAGTACACCTAATTAGCAGAACAAAATTTGCATCCATGAGTCTGAACCGTAGTTTTTGTAGCTTTCTAACATACTGAACTAGAAAGAAGGTGAGTCAAGCATAAAAGAGCTATTCCATTTTGGGAAGTTCTTTCAATCTAACAAGAGAACTGACTTCAGTCATGAGAAAGGACAAAGCAAAATAAGAAACAGGAATGGCTAAGATTTTTTTAGTTTCAAATATTCTGATCCATCATCAGACCTCATGTAACTTTGGGGATTTGTAAAACTTACTCCCATCAGGTACAGAGGAACAAAATTCACCCCATTCCCAAAATATCATTTCTTCTATGACTTTATCCACATAAAAGACAATCCGCATTCTGGAAAGAAATTACAGCAATTGAGACTGATATCTGTCCTACCAAATGTTTTCTCAGAATCTTGAAAACATTCCCATCTGTTGCACAAAGGAGGCATGTTTCCCAAACCAACTTCTGAATGAATCGCGAGCTGTGCTAGCCGTGAGAATGGGTCCTATAGACTTCCAACTGCAGGGAGTTTAATTGACCACGGGCCCCAAGCTGCTGCAGGGCTCTGGCATGCACTAAAATCCATCACTGCCATGGTTCCAAGGCCACTCTTCACAAGCTGCCCTAAGCAATAGCTAAGCACAGCATTTCTGGGAGATGACGGATTCCTCTGAGCCTAGCCAACTTTCCTTAGAACTTTCTTAGCCTGCTCAGCAGTCCAGAATTCTTCCACCCAAACTTTCTGGTCTCTCTTCTTCACTCAGGGTCAGACTTGCATCATGGTCTGATAGCTCTTTCCCCCCTCATCTCCCTCCCCATTTCCTCCTAATACAATTCTGTTTTGGCACCTGATTCCTGGAGGACTGGGGCTAACACATGTGTCATGCTGAGGCAAGTCATGTCACTGATCTGTAATGTCCCAGGCCCAAGCATGTCAGTGGGATGGAGAAGGAGATGGGAGGTGGGTGGGCAAAAAAATGTCATTATGAGACTATGCCTCTTCCAAGGGCAACAGAACTATGTTTTACACATGGTTGTTTCTAGCATGAGAACAACTTTCAATTGTGAGAGAGGAGGAAGCCAGAGAAGAAGTAAGAAGAGCTAGGAGATAAATATATGACTACTCCATGACCTTGAGTTTCCAGGATTATTCCAATTCTAAAATTCTGACCCATCGCCAGACCTCATGTACCTTTGGGAGTTTGTAAAACATGCCCTCATCAGATACAAAAAAAATGAAATTTACCTCATTTCCCAAATATCATGTATGTGTATTCATTTGTACACATCAGTGTGATGCTCATTCATGTGTGTGTGTTTACACAGAAGCTGCAGCTATTAAGAGAAGGATATTTTGTATTGTTAATCCTTCTTAAGAAGAATAATCTCCATTCCTGAAGAGATAAAGTAATTAAAATGTTTTAAAGCTTTCTTTTGCTGCCTATATTCAGGCAAAATTTTGTTTCCTTTTGATGAGTATTTATTGTTAAGAGTTTAGTATTTTTGCTTAAACTGTCATTGAACTGGAATTTCCCCAGATTGTTTTATTTCTATTGTAAATATACTTGTGAGAATAGGTAGATGGTAGATGAGAGAGAGAGAGAGAGAGAGATCCAGCCATCCTAAGATTTTAGAAATATAGTCTGTAATCTCTATGCCTGTCTAGTGCAACACTGTAACCTTGACCCCAGAACAATGCTAGACATATAATCAGTACTTAAAGTAGTTTGTTGATTAAGTCTCCACCTTGATCTCCCTGAAGGCCAATTTGATAAGTTGTAGCTCAAGGAAAATTATTTTTTCATTTATTTTCTAGTATTTGCTAGCCCTTTAAATAAAGATACATCTTGAAGAAACCGAACTCGGAGCTGATGTTCCTGGTACAGAACATCTGAAGTAGTACAAAGCATTGCCATATGCAATCGGAGAACTTCAGAGTCACCAGCTAACCCCAAATGTAGTCTATCCAAATGCAGGTCTTCAAACCTAGGTTCAGCCATCCTTGGAGACAATCACTATGTGAAATGGTCAGGGATACACGGCACTCTGAGCAAACTGGGTTCTAGGACTGGTTCTGCACCATTGGCTCAACTCTGGAAGATAAACCTGGAAACTGCTTTCTACGAAACTGAGATGCAGATCTATTGACCCCACATACCCAGGAGAACACCCAGGCTCTCATCTGGGCTAGCCTGGGGCAACACTATTTGAGAGCCCCTGTCCTTCCTGCTCTGGGCTCTGCCTCCTGGGCCCTGTTGCTTTCTCACTGTGAAGTGGCTTGTTACTTTTTTCTCCCTCTGAGTTCAAATTTATTCTCAGATTCTCCCTTTGATAATGTATAAATAACCGGCTACAGCCTTCTGTGTACTCCCTGTACAAGGGAATTAGATATTGAAAGGAAAAACAAGGCCCCTCTGAATTAATGTACAGCAAGGAATCCCCATGCAGGGTCTCCAGAGAAGGCATCTTTCAGAACGGGGCAACGTTTGCAGGTTGGCACTCCTGGTGTTTCTTAAACCTGCTGCGTATGCATCTGACATTTTTCCCTAGCCAAATTCGTATAGCTCCCAGTAGAAATATATGAAGCCAGTGGTTCTCAAGTAGGGGCAATTTTGCCCCCAGGAGCCTTCAGGTAACATCTGGAGACATTTTTGGTTTTCACACTGGAGTGGGGTGATGATGGCAGTGGGCAAATAGAAGCCAGGGATGCTGCCAACATCCTAAACACCCTACAATGCACTGGAAGCCCCCACAAGAAAGAATTATCCTGTCCAAGTTGCTAATAGTGCTGAGGTTGAAAAACTCCGCAATAAACCCTTCCAACTTGGAGGTGACAGTTCAAGGTCTACACCCTCATCCCTGATTAACATTATTCAGTTGCTAACCACCTCCACAATGCACTCACATAATTACTGCATGAATTTGTATGCATTTGTGTTGATTACAGGTTTATCCTTCTTGTCTCCCCAGCTTAGACATCTAAGGTCTTCAAGGAAATGAAATATCCTTAATATATATTTAGTAACCCAGTAAGACCTGGTGGAGCAATTGGCATCTGGCAGGGACTATTTAGATAGCTGAAAAGTATGAGGTCTCCCTTTGGTTTTGCAAACTCTCTTTGTACAGAAGATGGGGCTGCTACCATGGACCCCAGGGCTCTCTGTGTAGGAAGAGACAAAATAGAATAGCAAAGGTAGAATTGAATATGCTGTGGTGACAACAATTCCAAATCTCAGTGGCTTTAAAGCTCCAGTATTGTGTTGCTTACCCACACTGCAAATCCACTGCAGACCAGTAAGGGATTCTGCTCCTCCTCATTACTCAGGAACCCAGACTGATGGATACTCTGCCAGTTCAAGATAGGGCTTCAGGGTTCACGTCAGGAGGAAAAGGGAGGCTGGAGAATTCTGTCTCAGCCCAGAATTGATGTGACTCATTTCTGCTCATGGCTCAGAAGCCAGAAATAGTCACACAGCCCCGTCTAGAAGAAACAATAGCAGCCAGGACTAGGAGATGTGGGAAACAAAAAGAATAGTAGACGAGTTGAAGTCCGGCCTTCCCACTTACAGCCTGGAGTTATTTGATTTCTCTAAGCCTCAGTTTCATCTGTAAAATAGCAATAATAGTAACCACTTCATAGAGTGGTTGTGAGGAATGATTGAGATGTCTTCTATATAACCTATGGCACACTTCGGACATGCAGTATAGCCTCAAGAAGTGAAAGCTGCTATGCTATTACAATGATGACAACCATGTTAATGGGGTTGTTCTTTGGGCAATCAGCATAGATCCAACAGATTATAAAGCCAAGCAGACCCAAGCAGAGACTTCTCACTGACTGGCTTGTGACATTGATTTGTCACATTTTCTTTTGTATCCTGAGAATAAACAGTGTTACTCCTTGGTCACGCATCCAAAACCACTTCTGAATACCTACCACATTCCAAGCATTCTGGAGAATGCTGAAAATAGAAAGATGGATAAGACCTCGGTGCTGTGCTGGAAGAGTTGGCAGCCTGGAGCTGGGGGAAGGTCTAGGAGAGCTCCAGAATAGCACCTGGCAGTCTGGGGAGGGAAGAGTCAGGTCACAAAAGGCTTCGTGGAAGAAATCATGACTGAAGGGCAAACGGAGGTTATCAGGGAGTGGGTAGTCTGGACAAGGGAGAAGGGAGAACAACCCAGCCAAGGAAAGAGCACTTGCAAAGATACAGAGAGAGCTCAGTACACTCTGCAATTTAGCAAAGACAGAGCACTGAGTGGAGGAGAGGGGGTAGAAGGTGGGACCGAAAGGGCTTTCTATACAAAAAAGCTAAAGCAGGACAGAGATGTAATCAAATTTGTTTCTGAAAGAAATCTATTTAAGTGGGGTGTGTCAGACTGCTGAAGCTGTCATAACAAACCAGCCACAGACTGGATGGCTTCAATCACAGAAATTTATTTTCTCACAGCTCTGGAAGCTGGGTGTCCACGACCAAGGTGGCAGTAGGGTTGGTTTCTCCTGAGGTCCCTCTCTTTGGCTTGTAGATGGCCACCTTATCTCTGTGCCCCCACGTGGTGATTTCTTTGTGGTGTGCACATCACAGGTGCCTCTCTCTCTTCTTCCGAGGTCACCAGTCCTATTGAATAAGAGCCCTGCCCTACGACCTTATGTAACCTTAATTTCCTTCTTAGAGGGCCCATCTCCAGACACAGTCACATTTAGAGTTAGGGTCAAAATATGAATTGGGGATGAGGAACATTCAGTCCATAACAGTGGGCAAGTTTGGTGGCATATAGGCCAGAGAGGAGGAAAACTTCTGAGACCTGCACTGAGTGTGTGGGTGTAGAAATGAAGAAAAGAGAAGCATCCGAAAAAAATTAAAAGTTGGTAGGATTAACAAGACATGATAACTAACTGAATAATGGTATGACTTGGGTAAGTGAGTAGGAAATAATGCTACTATGCACTGAGGTGGAGGAAAAGGAGTAGGGAGAGAAAAGTAGAGAGCTCACTTTGTAACTGTTGATTTTGAGGCACCTAGGGGACATACCAACAGAGAAAGTAAGCATGCAGTAGGTACTTGGTCTAGTTCAGGAAAAAGATCTATGCTGGAAACACAGATTTGAACATTTTCAGCATGGATGGGGCTAGGCTAGCTAAGGACGTGAAAGATGATGAAGTCACCCAAGGAAAGTAAGTAGAGCAAACAGAAGAGGTGGCCAACATCCAAACCCCAGGAAATACCACGTAAAGAGTGGGTGGAATCAGCTTTACTCATGAAAGGTGCTTGAGTAAAAGAAACAGGAAGAAAATGGAAAACATCAAGAGCATTCAGGGTCACTAAAGCTAGGGAGGAGAGGATTTCAGAAAAGGCTTGGTCAGCGGGGGGTCAGAGGGCACCAAAACATGAACAATGCAGATTTTAAAATGGATTGGCACGTTGATGTCATGCGTGACCACCATCAGAACAGCTGTAGCACACAGGAAGTGGTGGAAGCCCCACTGGGGCGATGGGACTAGGGAACTGAGTGAGGAAAGGGGGACGTGAGTAGATCCACGCTTTCAGTGTGCTTGACTGGGGAGGAAATGACAGAAACAAATGAGAACTGGAGGGGGGAACTTATGAGCACATTAAGGACTTGGTTTTGTTCGGGTAAAAGACTTACGCACATTTACATGCGGAGGAGCACATGCCAGTTAACAGGCAGATTGAAAACATAACAGAGTACAGGAAACTGATAGCTTAAGGATCCTAAGGAGTCTGGGACATGCAAGCCAGGACCCAGGCAGAAGCCACAGCAAACGCATAGGAGTCTTTTGCAT
>CAUYQG010249152.1:0-12299 GCA_963574415.1 Tarsius wallacei
AGGTGGTGTATTGTTGTGATGCAAGGGCTCCTTTGGGACCATTTTTGCACACACCTTTCTCATGCTGAGAATTTTAGTTAAGATTTTCCTAACTGTTTCTCTATCAATGTGTATTTGGTCTGCTATGTTTCTCAGAGTCAGCCGACAATTTGGATGCACAATTTGATTAATTGTTGCAATGTTTTCATCAATTCTGCTCATTACTGGCCGTCCTGACCTCTCTACATCAGTGATGCTTCTGACCCCTTAGAACAGTGTTTAATCCATTTGTACACTGTCATTTTCTTCATGATGTTATCCCCATAAACTTGGACTAACACGTTCCTGATTTCACTTTCACTCTTGCCAAGTTTAACAAGAAATTTAATGTTTGTTCATTGCTCTAATTCAAACTCTGACATTCTTGTGAGGACACACAAAAACATGGAACAATGATGAATGCCACTCAGCAAGACACCACCACACATTGACATGAACACAGCTGTGAGACACTGATATACCAAGGTTATGAAACTTTACCTAGTTGTTTGTACGGTGCTGCCAACATAAACATGAGTGCACAGTGGTGAGTTCGTGAACTTAATTGTCAGACCTCATACAAACATATAGATGGAAACCCAAGGTAAAATAAGTTATACTGTTATAAGAAAAAAAGTGTAAAATGGTTAAGCTTCTTTAACAAATGGCAAAACTCTTAGAAATAAACATACTTCCAGACTGAAGAAAAAAATACATGTATATTTTTTCAAAAAGTCTAAAATTTAGCAGGGGTGATTATAAAAGCTTATTATCATGATTATGAAGATGGTTTCACAAAAGCAGCAAAACTTTAAAAATGGTCAACTTAAAATATATGCAGGTTAATGCCCTTTAATTATACCACAATAAAACTTTAAAAACAAAAATGATTAGTCAACTGCACAGATCAGCTAAAGGTGAAGGAACGGTGAATATACAAAAGCTCAGGCAAATGCACTATATCAATAGGAAAAAATCAGTAGTATATGTATTCTACATTTATAAAAGGCACAGACTACAATGCAGATGTAGTGGTTCTTAACCTTTGCATCCTGGAGAACATGGAAAAATGTATGAAATAAAAACTGTGGTAAATACAAAGAAATTATTGGAGATTTGTTTCCTTTTTGAGATTTATGGGTCAAAAAAGCAAACAATATGATGAAATTGCTGAGTAACAAAAATGTTATGGACAAAAGCTACAGAATCTTGAACTTAGAGAATGCAAATCTAAGTAGGAGGAAAAGCAAGCAAAAACACGTTCCTTCAAATTGGCTCATTGACTTGTATAGGTCAAGTATTCAGCTGCTTTTCTAGGGTTAACTAAGATAATCTCCAAAGCAACAGGGAGAGAAGGGAAGTCATTGTGCATGTGCAATGGGTGTATGTGCATGTGTGTACCCATGCATGTGTCCACACTAATGCTGTCATTTTGAATGATGGAGAAAGAATGACAGTAATCATGCCAGGATAATTGTCCTTTTCTCTTACTATAATCCCAAATTTTTAAAGAGGTAAACACCAAAAGAAGCCATTGCATATTGAAACAAATCAGAGAGCAATCATTATGAATATCTTCTTGTAAAAATGACCTTTCTAACATAATACAAAGGAAAAGTAAGAGGAAAAAATATTAACAGATATGACTACATAAATTTCTAAAAATTTCTCACAAGAAAACTATCATAAACAAAATTGGAAGGTAGATTTCTATTTTTTCCAAATATAAGTTGTATTCCTGAGACTTGGTAGGAAAATATTCTTGATGAATAAAAAGGGCTTATTATGCTTTATTGTCCCGGTCCTGATTTATCCCCCTTCCAGATCATCACAATCACTTTGCTTCCTAAGTCTTTCACATATGGCTTCCGTCACATCACCAACATCGTATCTTTTGTAAACATATTAAGCACATCTATGTGGACTGCTGATTTTCAAATGTTCTTCAATCATATGGTAGACTAAGATATTTTAGGGGTACAAGAAGACATAACAAGAATTACTAGTAGCTAATATTTTTTGAGTGATAATGCTATTTCTGAAACTATTCTAAGATCTTTGCATAGATTATCTCATTCAATTTCTAAACCCTTTAAGGAAAGCACAAATTAGATCACCCATTTTATTTGAGAAAACTGAGGCGTGGAAAGTTTAAATAGGTTTCCTGCTGTCACACAGCTCAGACATGGCATAACTAGGATGGTAACTCATGGTAGCTGCCTATAAAGAATTTACGATATAATTGGAATACATAATATATCGAGAACAAGGCATAAAATATGTGTATATTGATGACTGACTGGGAGTTAATGAGGCTAAGAAAGGAAAGGAATTAGAGGTATAGAAAACATGGAAAATCATGTAGGAAAATCACAGACAGGATATGGCACATTAGGGAATCATAATTTGCTTCTCATTACTAGGATGTGATTTGTGGGAGGAAGTGGCAAATAAGGAGGCTACATACATGAACTGGGGATGGGGATGGAGATGCAGGCAAAACCAAGCAGTTGCTATGAAGACTGAAAGTCCATCAAGAGCATAGCTCATCAATGTGGCTGTAAAGCTACCACCTGCTTTCAGAAAATAGACACAGTGCTGGTGCACCTCCTCCATTCCTGCAGAGCCTAAAACTGGAGCAGCTACCTAATCCACAGCAGAGAAAGCCATGTGGATGGTGAGAACGGCAGAGCCACTGTCCCAGCTTGGATTCCTGGATAGCTCATGCAAGGGAAACAACTTGCCTGCCTAGAAAAGGAATAAGGAAAGAAGGAAAGAAACAAGCTTCTCTCCTATGTAAGCAACAGCATTTAGAGACTGTTTGATCACAGCTTCTTAGCCTATACCTTATTTTATACATGGAACTAATCATGTATCTATTACTTGCTTCCTGTGGGAGCTTTATTTGTGAGACTAAAATTCAATTTAGAGATGTCAATTCAAAAGCTTTGGTATCAGTTACATCAGCACATATAAACAAACACTTGATTAGCATAATTTTGAGAATGATAACTTTGTGGGAATTGTTGAGAATACTTATGGAAAAAAGGATTAAATGGGATGTTTTACTAATACAGGTGATTGTCATGGGTATCCTATGTCTTTTATATACATTCATTCTGCTTTCAAGAACAACTTAAGGAGAAGTTCAACAGCAATAAAAATAGACTGGTAAATGAATAAATTATATCATAGTCACCTAAGTGAGTAAAAGGGCCTCAAAATATACGAAGGGGCTTCAAAAATGTAAACTTTATTTCTTAAAATATGTCCCATCAAGGTCAAGATCCTTTTTTAAGCAATGATACCAGTCATCCCAAGAGTCCATTTCTAATGAACCGTTAGTCTTGGGAATTTAACTAAGTCAATGCAGTCTTTTTTACATTATTAACTGAAGAAAAATGGGTGCCTTTTATAGATTTATTTTTTAAGATTGGGAAACAAAAAGAAGTCAGAAGGAGCCAAATCAGGACTGTGAGATGCATACCTAATGATTTCTCATCAAAACCCACACAATTTCCCTTGTTTCATGAGAAGAATGAGAAGGAGCATTGTTGTGGTGGAGAAGAACTCTCTGGTACAGCTTTCCCAGGTATTTTTCTATTAATGCTTTGGCTAACTTTCTCAAAATGGAAAATAAGCAGATGTTATTGTTCTTTAATACTCTAGAAAGTTAACATGCAAAATACCTTGAGTAAACCCCAAAATTGTCGCCACGACCTTTGCTCCCGACCTGTCCACTTTTGCTTTAACTGGACCACTTCCATTTTTTGGTAGCCATTGCTTTGGTTGTGCTTTGTCTTCAGCATCATACTGATAAAGTCATGTTCCATCTCTTGTTACAATTTTTCAAAAAATGCTTCAGAATCTTGGCCCTATCTGTTTAACACTTTCATTAAAAGCTTTTCTCTCATCTACAGCTGATCTAAGGGCAATGGTTGTGGCATTGCCCTTAGAAAGTTTGCTCAACTTTAATTTTTTAGTCAAAATTGTGAAAGCTGAACCAATTAAGATGTCTATGGTGTTGGCTACTGTGTATACTGTTGTCAGTCTTCAATTAGGGCATGAATAAGATGAAATTTTTCCTCACAAATTGATGTGGTTTGTCTGCTGCTGTGGTCTTCATCTTTAACATTGTGTCATTCCTTCTTTATACAAGTTATTCATTTGTAAACTGCTGATTTATTTGGGGCATTATCCCCATAAACTTCTTGTAAAGCATCAGTGGTTTCACCATTCTCCCATCTAAGCTTCACCATACTTTTTTTTTTTTTTTGAGTCGAAGTCTCACTCTGTTGCCCAGGCTGAAGTGCAGTGGCATGTTCCCCACCACTGCAGCCTTGACCTGCTGAACTCAGGAGATCTTTTGGCCTCAGCCTTTCAAGTAGTCAGAACTACAGGCATGTGCTACCACACCCCAGCTAATTTTTTAATTTATTGTAGAGATGAGGTCTCACCATGTTGCCCAGACTGGTCTCGAACCTGAGGGCTTAGACAATCCTCTCTCCTTGGTCTCCCAAAGTGCTGGGATTATAGGCTTGAGCCACCGCACCTGGCCTACCATAAAATTAATGTCTGTTCTTGCTTCAATTGTAGCAGAATTTATGCTACTCTGATAGGGCCTCCTTTCAAGCTAATGTTTTTAACTTTCTTAGTATGAGTTTATTTTGGTGCATAAAAAATTGGAAATTCATGCATAGTTTTTTATAGTACATATTTTCCATTAACTTTTTGATATATAAAAACAAAGAGACTTTAAACAAAGAGAATGTTAAAACAAAGAGAATGTTAAAGCCAGGTACATAATTTGTTTCTGGATTTTTTACAATTATAGCAAAGACACAAGAGTGTTATATACTCCGTTCTCTATCTTTTTTTTTTAAAGAGCCTTAATATTTAAAGAAAACTTACTACTGATTAACAATTTAAATATAGAGATGTATGCTTGAGGAATTGTATATAGGTTGAAGAGAATCAATAAAATAGCTGACTTACCTCCTAAATAAAACTGATTTAAGAGCAGTCTGCCAAAATATTAGCATCGTATTTCCGCTATTGCATAATCATCATAGCACTCATTCTTTAATTTCATTATAATAGATAAAAAAATCACCAAAATTAGTCTTCATCAGGTCAAATGTATATGCATTAGGAGAAAAAAAATCAAGATTAATAACCTCCCTTCATGTATTTGAAAGAGAAAACACTGTCTAAGAAGTCAAAAAGTTATTCACCTGAAATAGAGTTCATGCTCTAGAACTCTGGTTTGAGATGATGACCCACACAGATTTCACATTCACTATGAAACCAGCCACAGAGACTAGCAGGTAAAAATTACCCAGTACTACTTAATTTTTTCATGTTGGGAATCATAATTTCAACAGAGTAATTCACTTTTTCTTCAAAGACAGCTTGCAGTAGTTTATTTTTTCCCCATCTAATATCAAGAGATCTTAGGCTTAAAAGTTGATTTTATGCTAAAAAAAAAAAAAAAAAAGCCAAAGAAATCAGAATGAATGATCTCTGATAATGAGATGACCCAATTTTACCATAAAGACATTAGATTTAAATACTGTCATATTAAGTATCCAAGCATAAATGTAACCTGCAGTTACAGGAAGAAGTAAGATTACACCAGTGACAGTTCTTCCAGTAACTTTCCAAAACAGGTTCTTTTTTATTTTTTTCTTTTCCCCCACAATTAACCACATAGTGTGAGAATGGCTTGGTGATTCTAAAACAAAGCTGGCAATTGTATTTCCATGCATGCATGCATGAGATACAATAACCTCATGACTTAACACTCTGAAGTATATTTTTCTATAAAAGCACAAGAATAACTATTTACGACCTTGGCATTTGCAGGAATTTTATTTTATTCTAGGAAATTATAAAACACTGGGACCATTTAACTTACAAAATTTTATTTCTCCTTTTACTTTCATTTGAGAGTATGTCTTTAATGGAAAGATTAAAATAATTATGGGGATTCAGAGAAGCACACTAAAAATGAATAAAAGATTAACACAGGAGTGTTCATAATAGAATTAAAATAGGTACACTTTACCTAGTAAAGACCAAGGCAGAATTAAAATGTGACGATTGTCTGCAAATATCTCAATGGTTTCCAGGAAAAGATAAGTTCTTTTGCCTGTCTCGAGCAAAAATTCTTTGGATAATAACACCCAAATATAATAGGAAATTATTCTAAAAAGTATTATTTTTTAAAATGTGCAATAGTAATAATTTGGAAAAAATGAAGAAATCTGGTTAAGAAATAAAATTATGGTAGGTGGAGTGGTAAATAATAGACATACTCATTTCCTTATGACTTTAATTCTAGTGGAAAACTCTCATTATTTGAATATGAATCTACTGCCATCTTCTTATTAAGAACTAACTATTGTGAATTTAAAAGACTTTTGTTGCATGAAAGTTAGGGATAAACTAAAGCAAATTGAACTATCCTACAGACAAATGTTAAAAATTTTACTTTTGAATCTAAAAATTGACCTTCCATATTACCCCCGCAATCCCCCTACTAGGAATATACCCGGAAGAACTCAAATCACTCTATAAAAAAGATACGTGCACATGTATATTTATCGCAGCGTTGTTCACAATAGCAAGAATATGGAACCAACTGTGCTGTCCATCAAAAGAGAACTGGATGAAAAAATGTGGCACATATACACGATGGAATATTATGCAGCCATAAAGAACAAAATCATAAATTTCACAGCAACCTGGATGGACTTAGAGTCTATAATACTAAGTGGTCTTTCACAGAAACTCATTGCTTGCTTTCAGCAACTGTAAGAGCTGCTTATGACAACAATTTTATAGATGTGCAAACTGAGGCAGAGGAAAGTCAAGTAACTTTCTTACAAGGTATAAGAAGTAAGTAACATCATTTACCATATGCTAGCCAATAACCTTAAGCACTTTATGGAGATAACTCATTGTGTCCTCTCAGAGACAACTGCTTATTACTGTAATTTTATAAATGTGCAAACTGAGGCAGAGGAAATGTGAGTTACTTTGTCAAAGATACAACAGAGGCTAAGCTAGGACTTACATCTGGCAGCTGGGTTCTGGATCCTAAATGCTTAACCCACTATACTAAACTATCTCCCAACAGGGTACTGAAAGCCAAATTTAATGAAAAATTCCAGAAATATACAATCCATAATTTTTAAATAGTGGGTGCCATTCTGAGTACTGTGATAAAATCTTGAGCAATACTGCTATTTCCTGACCGGGACATGACTCATTCCTTTCTCCAGTGTATCCACACTGTAGACACCACATGCTCATTGGTCACTGAGTAGCCAGCTCAGTTATCAGATCACAAAAAGCATAGTTTGTATAGGGTTCGGTATTACCTGTGGTTTTAGACATTCAATGGGCATTTTGGAATGTATCTCCCATGAGTAAGGGGAAACTTCTGTATATATAACAATGAGAAAAAAATGATATAGAACTTAAAAAGTGTTGGATTTATCTCTAGCTTGATAAAATTCATTTTATCAAAATGTAATATATTTTGATATAGTCTTCAAAATATATCAATAGATATATAATTTTAAATCTACCAATCAAGAACAGCAGTATAAGCTTATTGTACGTAGATAAATCCTAAGGAAAAAATATAATTGACTAAAGGTGAACACATACAAAAGCAGGTGGGGTGGGGAGAAAGAGAATATTTTATCATTAGTCCTAGTAGGGAATTAGTACATACTATAAATTAAATAGATTGGTTCATTATAAAATCATTGTTTTGATTTCATAGCATAAAATAATATTATAGCTATTATAAATATCTGTGCATACATAATTATATAATACCAACATTCATAAAGCAAAAATTATAATTAATAAGACATAAAAGCATAAAACATACTGGATGTCATAAATCATAAATGTAAGACTGAATTACACCTCTCACTCATGTTCAGATTAATTGAACAAAATATTTATGCATACAGAAGGTCTAAAAACAGTCAAGAAAATAGAATTTATCTTTTTTAAATAGTATCAGAGCAATCATCACAAAAATCATTAGCAGGATTCTACAAAGAAAGACTGTATATTCCATAGGAATGTAGTATCTATTAAAAAAATGAAGCAAATGCATCATAGGTTTTATGTTTTATACTTTAAATATTAGTAATTACCAATATAAATTTTTGTTAGAGTCTCATGTGATATTGTCTAGCATGCTGAATTTCTAAAACAATTATCTTTTATTTGGTGGGCATAGGCCAATAGTATGAAAAAAATCAAGAAATTTACAAGTAATAATAAGGGGCTACTTCATTTTTATTTGTTTTCCAACTATTTTCAAGGCATTTTCACTTCTGAAAAATATTGACAGTGTATTTATTACCAGTGACTAACAATTTATCTATCATCCAAGAGACAATGAATAGATGTGGAATTAAATATTCATTGAAATAATTTCATTCATGACTTGAGTCTTCTAGGCAAACATAATTACACTCACTGTGAAAACAACTATGATTTAGCACAAATCTGTTATAATTATTTGCTTAATATCTGTATTTCATACTCTATTAGACCATCCTTGCGAGCAGGCACCATCTTATAGTAGTTGTTCCCCCATTATCTTAGTATACTTCAACACATAATAAATGCTTATCAGTATTTTTTAGTTTAATTTTTACTAATAGGCAAAGATATGTGCTTGAAGAAATATTTGATATTCCACTCAAAACAGAGATTTAAAATTAATTCACATAAGGAAAATACAAAGAAGTAAAGTACTTAATTTTTGTTTGGGCTAACTGCCCAATTCTAATTAGGCCATAGGCACATGGGTCTCTCCTTATTTTCATACCTCCTTTAAAGCCCTAGAGGTAACAGAACAGCGATCATGGCAGCCAAGCAAACCATATGGGAACCAGTAGACCACAACTTAATTAGCACTGCAAATTTATGCCAATAATGTCAACTTCTATTTTTATACTACTTCATCTTCAGAACTTTAAAGTTCAGTAAAATTTACTATTTTGCCTTTGCTTGGATCTTTTCTTAAAGTATGTGATAAACATAATTACACTGATATGTCAAATAAATTTATTTAAAACAAAACCTTAATTTGCTGCTGTGTTTTAAAGCCTCAATACTAACAAAAGTTTTCTGACTCTATAACAATAATGATAATTATCATCATCATCATCCTCTCAAAATCTATTCAACTCACAAGACACATATCTAAAACAAAATTATACAACGTGGTAAACATTCAAGAAAGGAATTATTTTTATGATGAATGAATACAAATATTAAATGTAGATGTGTTTCTAAGGAAGGAGGGGCCTCAGTGTTCTTGAGCTTTGAATTAGGACACGAAAAGATTTTTTTTTTTAAATGGAAGCTTAAGTTAGATAAAAATAAGAACAATTATTTAAAGTCTTACATTCTAAAAACTACTTTATCATTAATATGTTTTAAATAGTATTTGCTATAAAAAGTAAATTTCATATTTAAACAAACCACACTGATTTTCTTAAACAAGATATCTGTAGCATAATTTAATAATAAATATCAAAATTAAAATGTTAAATAAAACCTTGACTTCCTAATTTGTGTATCATAGAAGACCATCTTTCCAACATTTTAGAGGCAATCAATGTTTCATGTTGAATAGTTTGATCATTTTGATCTGGTGGCAGAGTTAGGAGCAAAACTGTGGTCATTTGAATCTCAGTTCAGTGTTCTTTTCCAGACTAGCAGGCAAGTAAAATTTCAGAAGAGCTAGGTTCATTTTATTTAGCCATCATTTATATCTACATTTTATTAGTTAAAAACACCAATGTAAAATATTGAGATGAAATTCCTAAAACTTATTTTAAAACCATATTAATAAAACAGTACCTTCATATGTCGATGAATGACAATTTAATTTTGAAATAAAACAAAAATAATCACAAATACTTTCATTCATTCTAGCTTAATCAGTATGTTAAGAAATTTGGAAATCCATGGATAACAGATAAATTCAATCAGTATTTAGTAGTTTAGAATTTGTAGTCTTCTAATTAAATTAACAGACAGGAATAAAATAATAAGCTTGTATCTTTTATTTCTTTTTTCCTGAAATTCTTTGTTGTACCATCTGGCTTCAAAAGCTCACAAACATTGCTGTCTGGACAGAAATATGACGAAGTACCCAGAGGCAAAATCCCAAACATTAACAGTCTTTAATAATTCACTGTTCCTACCACCACTCTGCCATTGTTATCTGCTACTTTTAATGAATCACTTATCTCGTTAATCATATTGACGGTTTTAAACCTAGTTTTAAATATTTTATATATTTTTATTTAAAATTTTATTTTTAAAAGATATGATAAAGAGCTTTTCAGGAAAAAAAAATACCATAAAATTAGTTAATATGGTAAAAAGAAATGGAACATGGGCTGCATTGAAACAATATTTTTAGATTTAGACAATAAACTTTATTATTAGCAAATAAATTATTTTGAACAACTTGCTAAAACTAGAATTGATTCAATATCACAAAATTTTCTCCTTTGATTTACTGTTTATCTTTAAAATCTCCCCAATGACATTATATTAATTATTGTGAATATCTAATGAACAAGTAATTAATATTATAACAGAATTTATCAACTCTGATGTTTTGGAATTAAATTATACATATATATTTATTTTTTATTTTAAAGATGTGGGGTAATTAAATTATATTAAATGAAATGCAAATATTACAATATACACAGAAAAATATCATTCAGTTTTAAAGTTGGTTTTCTGTAAACTAAATACACAAAATTCTGGACTTCTTAATATAGAATACGAAAAGAAATAGAAATTTATCCAAAAGTATGCTGTGATTTCTATTGATCAGGTACTACAAGAGTTCACCACGTTTTATCCTGTCTGTTAATTTCACTTTTGACATTGTATTCTTCAAAGCTCAAATCCCTGGAGTGAATGACAATGGCAATGGCTTCTTTTGCTCATGGAAGAAATCTTTAGGAATGGGCCCTGATGGCCCATGCAATATTTTTTCACAGACAATGGAACCCGTTAAAGAGAACCAGAATGACAAATTCTGTTCCCAACAGATCTCTAGGTACTTAGACAGAAGTTTTAATGACCAAATAACGAACATAAAGTACCCAATTGCTTCAACAAGCATGCCCTGGTGGGTAATGTACCTCTAGGTGTAAACTGATAGCGTGATATAGAAATGAGTATTTTGAATTATATTTTGTACTCCTTTCATTCCTTTGACTTAACAGTTTTGGCATCATTTAAAAAAATTAAGTAGGGCACATCGTAGGAGGAAAATTCAGTAGAAGTGAGTTTGAATGGTAAATTAATAGACAATAGGTTACACACAAAACACAATTTATGTAAACTTGTAAGAGGTAGTGCCAATGTAACAAGTTTATTATGGTTTCTAAAGTTCACAATAAGCTATTTGGAATCTAGAAGATAAATAAAAGAACAGTTGTATTCTGTCAAGCAATATGAAAGTTCAAAAGACAAGATATGCTTCTCAGCAGGGACTAACAAGGAATTGCCTTGAAAATTAAAATATTTTCATTAAGAAATCAATTTATTTTCTGGCCTCTCTCTGGTAGATAAAAACTGGGAAGGATTGTCCAACACAGATAATAAGTTAAATTAGCAAACTGACTTTGATGGTTACTTTGAAGAAGATTATTTAGATTCACCCTGTAGTCAATCTAGAAATTAGATTTGCTACTCAAGAAGAAATATGCTCTTTGATTGAGAGAGATATAACCCAGCCTCTTTCTTACACTGTACTTTGTCTGCGGAAGAGCATGCTCATTGTCAAGTTTCCTATTATCCCCTATATGCTGATAACACAGTACTATATCCCTCCTACTCCATTCTCCAGGGCTCATCCCCTGCTCTATAAAGGTGATAAAATTAATTATTAACTTTAATTGAATTGTATAATAAATATGATAAAATTAATAAATTCTAGCTGTGAATGATTTTCCTCACCATCTTCTATTAAGAAAATATATAAGCCAGGCTCGGTGGCTCAGCCTGTAATTCCACACCTTGGGAGGCTGAGGTGAGTGAATTGCCTGAGCCCGCAGGTTCGAGACCCACCTGGGCAACTTGGCGAGACCTCATCTCCACAATAAGTCAAAAAATTAGCCGAGTGTGGTAGCGCACGCCTGTAGTTCCAGCTACTTGGAAGGCTGAGGCGAAGGATCGCCTGAGCCCAGCAGGTCGAGGCTGTGGTGGCC
>CAUYQG010249153.1:0-12530 GCA_963574415.1 Tarsius wallacei
AAAAACAAAAAACCTAAAGTGGAAAACTCCACAAAGCTGGGGGCCCCATGGTGGTCTATGGGCTGGCCCAAGGGAGGCCATTGCTCACAGACCACAGGAAAGTCCAGGAGGAAGGCTGGGAGGCCTCAGGGCTGGGGTGGGGGTGGGGTGCTGGAGTTCTTCCCACAGGGTCTCATAGTCTCTTCTGGCTGGTGTGGCTTGAGGGACACCTGGTGTCTGTGTCTGGGCCTGTGGAACAAGAGGGATTGGGTTGGGGCCAGTGAAGGTGGGGGGAGGTTTCCTGTCCAGGCCTCTGGTGCAGGTCTGGGGGGCTCCTGGCCACAGGGCATGAGGTACTAGTTGTGTCCTTGACCTTTTGGCCCTCAAAGGCAGCCTGGGTGAATACTGGCTTCTGGGGCTGAACAAGGAGCCCCCACTCACCAGAAGCTTCTGAGAACTGAGACCTGCCCATGGCCAGAGCATGGAAGCTCCTTTGAAGCAGCTCTGTGAACACAAGTCTGGTGGAAAGGGACCCCAGGTGGGAGCTGCATGTCCTCTGGGGTGGCCACCAGCGGAAGCAGCAGCAGGCCCAGTTTCCAGCCCACTGGGCTGTCAGCCCTGGAGCACAGAGGACAAGGCCTAAGGCTGCCATCCTTTGTGGAACTGTGGCACAGGCCCTCTGTCGGCCCATGACAGGAGGCACAGAGAGGGCCTCATCTGGATCCCCGGGTGGGGAAGCCCTGCCCGCAGCCTGGGGTGGAGCTCGCCTTTGCCTGTCAGACCAACCTGAGTGGGCACTTCTAGAATCCCGAGGCATGTGGTGGGGTAGTGGAGGATTGGGCCCTAGGTAGAAGTCAAGATACACTGAGGGGTAGGGGTCCTGCTGAGCAGGCCTCTGTGCCTATGGGCATCACCAGCCTGTGCCAGACACATAGTGAACTTGTAGTACAGCTGTCTGTCTGTCATTCATCCATCAGTCTTCCGAGGGTCTGGGGAGTACGGAAGCCCTGCTGAGAGGAGGGGAGCTTCTTATGCTTCCATGTGGGAGGAAGGGTCTCCTGGGTCTTGGAACAGCATGCCTGGGTGGGCAGTGGGTGGAAAGTCAAAATGGTGATAGCTGTTGTTAGGAACTGGAGGCTGAGCTGCTCTAGTGCTGGCTCTACATGGCCTGGAGTGGGGTTCTCCCTCACACTCCCCCCTACTGATCCTTGAGACTATGGGAACCCTTAGTGCCCCCTCACGAGGTCCAGTGTTCATCCCACTGTGGCCTGACCTTCACCAGCCTGACTGCAAAAAACTGAAGATCAGGCAACTTCCCTGAGAGCATGAGGCCTTTTCGTGTAGCCTCCCCAGACTCCCTGGCACCCAGGACCTTGGGAAGGGGCCTCCTGCCACCCTGGCCCAGACCTTCCTGGTCTCTTCTGGTGTGTTTGGGAAACAGCTGCTAGAACTTAAGACTATAATTTATGGGGCATGTTCCAGTCCAGAAATGAGCGTTCCTGTACTGATGAATCAAAGAGTTAAAGCAGAAGGGGGAACCGGGAACCGTGGCCCAGAAGTGGTTGGTGAGGTGGGTGCCCAAGACAGAGCCTCAGCCATGGCACACAACAAAGGAGGGAGGATTTCCCCCTCCAAGCACTAAGGTGCATAGGGGAGGAGGGGTTCTGGGAGGGGACAGGCGGCACCACTGGAGAGGGCAAAGACCAGTGTATCAGCTTTGCCCAATGTCATTCAGCATCAGCCACAGAGGCCCTGGTGGTTATATAAAGCCCAAGCCTCTAGGGGGAGTGTCTGGGGGCATCCTTGCTGCCCAGGAGTGGGCAAGGTGACCGCGAGGCCCTCTGCATCCACAGGTATCCTCACCCACCCTGTGCTGCAATGCCTCGGCCGAGAGCCACATGGGCGCAAATGTGCCTCCCTCGTGTCCTACTGAAGCCTCTAATGAGCCCAAATCAATCTCCCCAGGCGGACGCTGGGAGCTGAGACACAGATGAGGTTCCCGCAGCAGAGCATGGGTAATCAGAACCAGATGGTGGACGCGCCGCGTGCACATTCCTGGCACCTGAGGTCATGCGCCGTGAGAGCCACTAGTGGCCGGAGATCCTTCCTGGAAGGTCCTGGTCTTGGCCAGGGCTTGACTAGGAGCTGCAGTGGTAACAAGGAGGCTGCCCTCGTCAGGACGCCTCCCAGGGCTGCCTTGAGGGCATGCAGTGACCAGAGCCACGCCTGCCTTGCTGCGGTGGCTTTACTGTGAGCCCTCATTGGGGCCCGGGCTGCTGTCAGATGCAGGTGGTGTGCAGGCCTGCTTTTTCCCTCCCACGCTCGGGCAGGGCCCACAGCCTTGAAGCAGGGACTGATTTACAGCCAGCAGTATTTTTAGGCCTTTAAGTAATAATGAGGCTCCCCCACCCCAGGCAGTCCTGGCCCAGAAAGCGGACCAACAGCGGCTCTCCCGCACAGCGCTCCACCAGGCGTCCCCAGTTGTGCGCCCATCTGCACAGCAGCAATGGCCTTTGCCTACCCTATCCCAGCTCTGGGGTTTCCCTTTAGAGGGACAGTGGCAGGGCCTGGGGCCAGTGACCCAAGTCCTAACAGGAGTACAGGCTTGTCCAGGCTGTGGGCACACCCCTACTTCCTTCCGCCACCCCACCACACCAGGAGCACAGTCATTGCAGGGCCTGGACAGGTCCTTCTCCTCAGAAACGTGGGACCTGGACAAGCACTGGTCTTTCCCCAGGAGTTCTCCACCAGGCTTCCTGCATCTCTTGTTTCCCACAGGGACCCTGGTCCTCACACTGGGCTCTTTGCCTCAATGCTATCAGATGTTTTTGAGAATGACAGGTGGGTCTGGGGTCGCTCCTGTCCCCATGGGTAGTGGCTGCCTGGCTAGGCCCGGAGATCCTTCCTGGAAGGTCCTGGTCCTGGCCAGGGCTTGATCAGCACAGCCATGCCTCTGGACAGGAGCTGGACATTTTAGCAGGTGAAGACTCTGGTGAGGAGGGCATTCTGCACTGTGCCCACCTTCTGCCCATGAAGACCACAGATCAGGGCTGTCTCTGAAACTCTTCTGTGTGCCTGGATTCCAGGTGTTCAGTGGGATGCAGGATTAAAGGCAGCTCTTGTCTTCTGGGGAAACACACACCTCTAGCAAATTCTAATAAAGAGGGAACACCAAACCAGGGCCCTGGGGCCGAGCTGCATGGGTTCTAGCAAGGCCCACTCCTCAGGATTCAGGATCCCCTCTCCACCATTGTCTCAAGGCAAAGGTCACAGGCGAGAAAAAGGTTAAGAGATGGTGTTAGGTCGACCCCACCTCCATCTTTGTTCCTAGCTGCTAGGTCCCTCCCAAGGGCCACAGTGTTCTGGCCCCTGAAAGTTGGAAGAGGAGCTCCTGGGTTGCAAATATCAGGTGTACCCCATATGAGTGACACATGCACAGTGTGTGTGGGTCTTGACACCCCTTGGCCAGGTCCTGTGGAGCCGAGTGGGGCTGTGTGGAGGGAGTGTGGCTTGTGGCCCAGCGCTCATGCTGAGGCCCATCTGGGCTCAAGGGCACAGCATCAATGGCTACGTGCTGTGCTGCAGCAGGTTCAGCTGCTTGTGTGCACAGGCAGGAAGCACATGGGACCCCCAGAGCCAGAGTCTGCCAGGCAAGAGCCATAGATGTTAGGCGGAGTGCCCAGGACTTGGGAAGACAGTGTTGGTCACAGCAGTAAAGGGGCAGGTGTGAAGGCAGTCCCAGGTCTGTAAACTGGTGGACCAGCATCCTAGAGAGGCCCCTGGGAGAGCAGGAGGTGGGGCTGGCGGGAACTTGGCTGTGAAATGGAGTGAAGTGGGTGTCCAGGTTGGGGCAAGGTGCCTGGAAGGTGTGCAGTGGTACCGACTTCCTGGTCAGGAGCCCAGAGCTGCCTGGAGGAGGTGTGGTGTCCTGGCTTGGGGGTGTCCTGGACTGGGGCTGCTCTGACTGCAGTTGGCAGCTTCCCCTTGTCGGACAAGGCTCCTTCTACCCTCCTGGGCAAAAACCTGTACTGCCGACTGGTGCTGTTAACCAAATGCTTTTGCGACATCTCTCAGACCTATGTGGCCTTTCTTCGAAGTCTTGAATTTAGTGAATCGTGTTGTTGGATTTCTCATACCTTTAAAACAACCAAGTAGTTCTAAAGTAACCTGGTGCATAGCGTGTCCTCTGCTGGCTCTGCTGGGCTGGCTCGGAGTTGTTCAGGGCTATAGACTGACTGGTCCCCTCCCCTTCTGGTGGATGGGAGTCAGTCTTGGCCTGCACCACTGTTGGCAGGTGTTTTCTCTCTGGGGAAGGCCCAGTTTTCTCTGTGGACTAATTTAGGTTTTCAGACACAGAGAGAAATAGTATTTTTCCAGGAATTTGTCTATAGGCATAAAAATCTTCAAGGTGTTTTCCTGATGACTTTTTTTTTGGCTGTTTGTTTAAATAATTGTTTAAATCTGCCATATTCATAATCTACTGTCCCTGTTTTATTCCTGATTAGTCTCATCTGCTGATCCTTGAAAAACATAGTTTTTCTATTTCATCTTTCTGGTCTTGTCTTTCTTTTGCTTCCTCCCATGTGCCCTGGGTTCTGTCTGCTGCTCTGACTGGATTGGGTGCACAGCCATGTGTTAGCCTTCCCCCGCCTGCCCCACATGGGTGCCCGTGTGCTTCCACGGGTGACCCTCCTGCTGGCCCCAGTGTAAAAGACCATCTTCTTTGTCATCCCTCACCTATAGGCAGACCCCATTTTTACTTGTTCTCTACAGCTGAACTGATGAGAGTGACTTCATGGTCCTGTCTCCCTCAGTTACTTTTTAGTTTTCAATTTCTAACTTAATTACACCATGGTCTGAGAACAAGGTCTGAATGATATCGGTTCTTTGAAATGTGAGGCCTGTCTAGTCTCCGTTAGCGTCACACATGTGCCTGAGAGGCTGCACACCCTGTCAGCTGTGATGGGCCCTGTGAGGCATGGAGGCGCAGGGGGGACCCTCGTGCCACGGCGTGTCCTGTTCACTTCTCCTGGGGCCTGTCATTTCGGCTTCCTGCATTTTGAAGCTGGCCTAGAACAGGCAGGTTAAAGTGGCAGGCTTCCTTCATTCTCCATCATCTCTGAAAAGGACTTTTGCCTGAAAAGCCTGTTTTTCCAACAATTAATATGGCTCAGGCCAGGTCTCTTTTGGTCACAACTTCCCTTTATGGCCTTTATTTTTTGTTTTAACCTCTTTACCTCTAACCCTCCTGGCCCTCCAGATATAGATGTGTCTCTTACGCATGTTCACATCTCTTAGGCCTTCTCACATCTCAAGCCCTCCTTCCAGAAGCCAAGGAGGCCATTGTGTGGGGATTCCTCCAGTGGGGCCTGTTGGTGGCAGTGCTGGGCCTGGGTATGTTGGTGCCTGGTTCCAGGTTCTGCTGCTCCACTGTGCTGTTGAGAAGGCAGCTCCCAGCACAGCTTCCACTGTGGGTCAGCCCCCAGACTTAGACAGATTGTGTCTTCATTTTAATTCAGCTCAGCATGCCCTTTCTTTTTTTTCCTTGTGACTTTCTCTTTGATCCATAGGTTCTTTAGGAGTATATTACTTAATTTTCAAATACCTCCTGGTCTTGCAGCTTTATCTTTAATCTAGTTTGATTCTGTTTTCAGGGAATGTTCCTGTACAATTTCAGTGTTTAGGAATGTATGGAGGTTTGTTTTGGCCCGGCACATGGTATGCTCAGAGCCTACCACATGGACTTGAAAGAGCGTATGTTCTGCAGTTGTGGGGTGGAGCGTGCCGTCAGCCTGGCTTAGGTTGGTCAAGGTGGCTCACGTCTTCCATCTTACTGGTTTTTTTGCCTAATTTTCTACCAGTTGCTAAGAAGAGGGATCTTAACATTCCTGTGATTGTATCTGTTTCTCCCTTTGGTCCTACCAGTTTCCTTCATGAGTTTTGAAGCTCTGTGGTTTGGTATGTAAGCATTGAGATGGTCACCTTGCTCTGATGCAGGCCCCTTTTCTTATTATGACTTGTCCTTTATCTTTTGTGATATTCTTTGTCTTGAAGCTGGCTTTGTCTGATACTAAACAGTGACATCAACTTCTTAAGTTTGCTCTTTGCATGACACATCTTCCTCCTTGCCTCTGCTTTTAACCTGTCCTGATGTTTTTGTATTTAAAAAGCATATTTTATCCAGGTACAGTGGCTCACAGCTGTAATCCCAGTACTATGGAGGCAGAGGCAAGAGGATTGCCTGAACCCAGGAGTTTGAGAACAGCCTGGACAACTTGGCGAGACCTCATCTCTACAATAAATTTTTAAAAAAATTAGCCGGCCATGGTGGCGTGTGTCTGTAGTCCCAGCTATGTGGAAGGCTGAGGTGGTAGGATTGCCTGAGCCCGGAAGGACAAGACTGCAGTAGCCGTGAGCATGCCACTGTACTCCAGTCTGGGTGACAGAGTGACTCCCTGACTCAAAAAACAAACAAAAAAGCACACCTTTTGGCCAGGTGTGGCTTGTAGTATACCTGTAGTCCCAGCTACTCAGGAGGCTGAGGTGGGAGGATTGCTTGAGCCCAGAACTTCAAATACAGCCAGGGCAACAGGGCAAGATCTTGTCTCTAATACATAACATAAAAAGCATATTTCGTAGACAGTATATAGTTATGTCTTGCTTTTTGATCCTTTCTGACAATCTCCAATCTCCTTTTAATTGGAGCATTTCATCTGATTGCATTTGGTGTAATGATTGATCTCTCTAGAATTAAGTCTACCATCTCTTTATTTGTTTTCTACTTGTCACTTCTGCTTTTGACCTCTTTTGCTCCTTTCCTGCCTTTTTTGTGTTCATCAAATATGTATCTTCTAGTATTTCATTCCTCTCTTTCTTTGCTCCTGAGTGGTTGTTTGTGGGTTGACTACATACATCCTTCTCAAAGCTCCTGGACTCTGTTGTTCATTTCCCGCTCACAGATGTGGCCACCTTTTACCAGTGCACTTCCATCTGCTCACCCTCCAACCTCCTGTGACTACTGCGATCTGTTCCACTTCTGCACATTATAAACTCCACCTTGCAATAGTATTTTTGCTTTAAATCACCCCTTTTTTAAATTTACAGGACTTTTTTTTAAATGGATAAGTACATATATAAAGTATTTTGCATGTATGTGACCATTTATCATTCCTGGTGCCTTCCTGTCGACTCAAGCATCTTCTGGCATTTCTTGTAGTGCAGTTCTGCTGGCAGGATATTCTCTAGCTTTTGTTAATCTGAGAAGTGTCATTTCGCCTTCCTTTTTCAAGAACGCTGGCTGTGGAATTTAGGGAAGATCATTTTGTTTTGTTTTGTTTTTCTTCATGCCCTGTAATGCCTCTACAGATTTCAGCCCTCTGGCTGCCCCAAATGTTTCATTGCTTTGGATGAGAACCCAGTATTGTATCATTCCCATGCACACCATGTGTCTTGCTTCATGGCTGCTTTCAAGATTTCCCTTTTCGTCTGTGGTTTTCAGTACTTTAACTGTCATGTGGTTAGGTGTTTTTTTTTTTTTTTTTCTCTTAACCTGATTGAGCTTTGATCTATAAATTGGAGTTTTTTTATGAAAATTGGAAAATCATCAGTCGTTATTTTTCCTTGACCATTTTCATTTTCTCCTCCTTCTGGAGCTTCCATAAGGTAGACAGTTTGATAACATCCCATAGGTCCCCTAGGCTTTGTTCATTTTTGTTCAGTCTTTTTTCTTTCTCTTAGTCAGATTAGATAATGTCTATTGATCTGTCTTCTAGTTCACTGACTTTAAAAAAAATTTCCAATCTTCTGTTAAGCTTATCCTATACATTTTTCATTTCCGTTATTGAGCTTTTCGGTTCTGTATTTTCTATTAGGAAATAGAAAATATTCTACTTTATGTATTATAATTTCCATTTTCTACTAATCAGTTCCTGTCTGCTCACCCAAGACAATTTTTTTGTAATTATTTGAATACATTTTCCTTTCATTTATTGAGTGTATATAAATAGCTTCTTTAAAGTCTTTATCTGATATATTCAACATCTGTACCTTTTTGGGGTGAGTTTCTATTAACCGCTTTTTCTCTTTTTTTTTTTTTTAAGTGAGAAAGCCAGATTTATTGAGAGGACAGAGAAGCTCCCATAGTGGGAGGAGACCTGAAGACCTGAAGGGATTGTGCTGCTTTTTCTTTTTTGACTGTGGGTCATATATTCCTGCTTCTGTGCATGTCTAGTAATTTGTTGTTTGTATGCCAGACGTTCTAAATGATACATGCTGGAGACTCTGGATTCTGTTATTTTTCTCTGAAGAGTGTTTGCTTTTATTCTAGCATGGGGTTCAGATACTGGCTGTTGCCCTTGAGCTTGTGAAGGTTTGGCTTTGGGATTTCTTAGGGTGGATTTATAGAAGGGTCATTTAGTGTGGTAGAACTCAAGTTCCAAACTCTGCCTCCCCTTCAGACATTGTCAGGGCTTAGTTTCTAGCTTTGTTACAGTAGGTCTGAGGTAGGTCTTATTCTAAGGCAGAATCCTTACTCCTGAAATGAGGCCATTCTGGCAGTTCAGGTGGATATAGGTTGTCACGTGGTCTTTGCACTTGGGCCAGCAGGTCCTCTAGCACTGCTGACCTTTCACGCCTGTTCATGTGACCCCACAGCTCTGGTGAACCCCATAGAGGTTGCCCTGAATGTGTACAGTCCAGACCTCATACAATATCTCATGGGAACCCACACATAGTCTTCAGCCGCCTAATCCCCACTCCCTCCATTCCTCTGCCTTGCCCCCACAGATTTCAGCTCCCTGGCTGCCTCAAATTCTGGTCTCTGCCTCCTCAGCTTAACATACCTGTGATGTTTTGCCTGGAATTTATGGCCAGGGCATTGTCCCCAGGCAGAGAGCTACAGGGGCTTTTGGGAGACTTACCTTGTTGGCTGCCCTTCTCTGCCTGGTGTCCCATGCCTATAAACAGTTGTCTTATATAGTTTGTCTCCTTTTATGGTTGTTTGCAGTATGTTTGGCACTAGTTCCTCTGTTGTAACCACTTTCCTCTTGTTCTTGCTTTATGAATGATAAGCTGTGTATCTGCTGAACAGATATTTATGGTCTTCATTGAGAATTGTGCTGATATCATGGTTGCATATCATAAATAGTCTTACTTGATGCTTTTGGCCCTGAGTCCAGTTTGCCTATTACTAAGAGGGAACCCCTGTTTCTCTAGTTTGCATTCTCCTGGAATACCTCTGCCAGTTGTTCCTTTGGCGTCTCTTATGCATAGCACAGACAGATGTGGACTTAACTTTGGATCCAATCACAAAACTGTTGAGTATATTTGTATGTTTTGTATTATTTTGTGCTGACATACAGGACCAATCCTAGGAAACTAAGGCACCTACCATCAGGTGGGCAAGGAGAAGGAAATGGTGGCATTTGTCGTTACTTGTGGTGGGCTGTCAGATTCAGATCATCTCTCAGGTGTGAGGGTGACTGTTGCATCTTTGGCCCCAGAGGACAAAAGATGAGCTAAATCAGTGAACTTAGCCACCATCCCCTCTCTTTCAGTTCCCTCCCATATTTCAGTTAGTTACATAACCGGTTCTATAGCCATAATCCCCATGTTGTTTTAGACCTAATCCTACAGGTAAGTAGATTCAGTGTTCTCTGCCAGGCCATTTGCTGTAGTTCTCTAGTTATCTCTCATAGGACCAGAGTTAATCTTCCAGTCCCTCAAGAAGAGCTTATGGGAGCAATATTTTTTGAGTTCTTACATGTTCAAAAATGTCCATCTGTTGTTTTTATACGTGAGTGACAGTTTGGCTGGATATAAAATTCTTGGGCCACACTTCCCTACGTGGCCTTTAGGACCCTCACTCCACTGTCCACTGGCACAGCTGTGGCTGTGGAGCTTCCAAGGACAACCTAAACTTCACCCTCATCATGGATGGGATCTTTTTGCCTGTCTACCAAAAGTACTTTTCTAGTCATCAAGTTCAATAATTTTACTAGAGCGTATCTTACTCATAAGATTAAGATTGGACTTAGATCATAAGAGTCAATTTCTAGAAATTAAAACTCTTTTTCTAAATCAGTGGGTATTTGCCCTCAACCTGTCTTATGTCTGCTGTTTTCTCTGCAGTTCATTTTAACTCCTTGCTTTCCTTTCCTTTTTGCTATCGTTCTGCCATTCCTGTCTCTGTATCCCTTGCTGTCTTTTTCTGCTGTTGCTAATTCCTCTTCATTCTTTGAGTTTTGTCTTCTGCTTCCTTTCTGAGTCCTTCCAGGTCAGATTTCTTCCTCTGTTTTGCTTCTGTAGGTTCCTGTTTTATAGAGGTGCTTTACAGAGGTCACTTAATTCATTACTTTTTCTTTTGTCTTGTTAATTTATGGCAAAACTGCTTGGTGGTGGTTTCCATTGACTTCTGATGAATGTTTTTTTTTGTTGTTTTTTGGGTTTTTTTGAGCTGGAGTCTAACTTTTTGTTGCCCAGGCTGGAGTGCAGTGGCACGCTTACAGCCACCACAGCCTCGACCTGCTGGACTTAGGTGATCCTTTCACCTCAGCCTTCCAAGTAGCTGGAACTACAGACACATGCCACCACGCCTGGCTAGATTTTGTGATTTATTGTAGAGACAAGGTCTCATCAAGTTGCCCAGGCTGGTCTTGAGTCTCCAGACTCAGGCAGTCCTCTAACCTCGGCCTCCCAAAGTGCTGGGATTACAAGCTGAGCCACTGCACCCAGCCGATAAATGTTAAGAAGTGTTCTTCCTGCTTCTTTCCTTTCTTCTCTATGTGTTATCTTTATGTGATGCGTGATTCTCAGCTGAAAGCTACATGGCTTGGCTAGGAGACACTTAGAGAAAAGGGTGTGATAGAATGCTTGTGGTGCTGGGGCTGATGTGGAAGGAAGTGGCTGTTGCTGGTTGTCACCATGATGGCAAAGTGCCTCTGTCATTCAGTGAGTGGGCAAACACCATGCAGCATGTGGGACAGTTTTGTAGAACTGCCGTGACCACAGAGGCAACACTAATCTCCCGGGAGCTCCTTGCTTGCTGCAAGAGGCACGTGTCAAGGGATCAGGACAGTAGGCTTCCTACTCACCCCATGATGAATGTGGAGCACTTTGCCCAGAGAGAGGCCAGCTCTCTGACGGCCCCCTGCACACAGAACGTGACTGTGTAATTCCTTGTCTTGTGTCGCATCCCATATCCTTCTCAGAACCCTTTTTCCTGCCATACCCTACTGGGCACCACCCTGAGCAGCCCTTCAACCCCTACAGAGCTTTGGAGTATCCCTTACCTCTTGGTTTTGCTGAAGACAGAGTTTGCATTTCTCCTACTCCTCTGCTTTGGGGTGGTTGCTAAGGTTTCTCCAGAGAAATGCCAACGTTACGTTGTCATCAAGCAGGAAACGGTGCTTTTACAAGGGCTAGAGTGTGATGTCTTCCTGGGTGAGGGCCCAGGACCTAGCCCCACTGAGTCTCTCCTGGGGCTGGGACCTCCCTGTCTTTGGGTCACTCTGATGGGGGAGGAGTCAGTCAGAGCAGTCCAGGAAGCAACTGGGTAGGGCTGAGACCACTCTGAGGGAAGGACTTAAGTTGTCCGTGGCATTCTGAGGGCTCAGCCAGGAGCATAGGAGCTCCCAAGAAGGGGGTCAGCCGGGCAGGAATATGCAGCTGTTGTGTCCTGGGCCTGCATCTCTCCCGGTTCTGGCTGCAGGGCAGGGTGCCTGGGCCAGCACCTAATGCTTCTTCCTCTGCCCTCACTTTTGCAGGTGCAGAGAACTCATGAACTCACCAATCCCGGGGTCGCTGAGGTCACGATCCGGCCAGACCGCAAGATCCTGGCCACCGCGGGCTGGGATCATTGTGTGCGTGTGTTCCACTGGCGGACTATGAGGCCACTGGCCGTGCTGGCCTTCCACAGTGCCACTGTCCAGTGTGTGGCCTTTGCGAGAGATGGCTTGCTGGCTGCAGGCTCCAAGGACCAACGCATCAGCCTCTGGTCACTCTACCCATGCACATGACTCACCTGTTCCCTCCTCAGGAGACGCAGGGGCAGGTAGCAGGTACCAGGCTCCAACCTTGACTGGAACTGTTCCTCAGGGCCTTTGAGGATCAGCAAATTGTGACTCAAAGACTATGGAGTCCTCACTACCTTCAACTTTCACTATTTTCCCTTGGTGAAATACATCATCACGTCACAGTGACTCTGGGATAAGGGATGCTGGTTTGTCTGGTTGCGTTGCCGGTCTGAGAATATCTTACAATAAATTTTCTATTGCAAGCCTGCAGGCTCAAGTGAAAACTCTCCAAGGAGTGTCCCCTGGTCCCACACTTAGGGTCTGAGCCCACAGATTCCCCCTGGACAGGCCAGTTGGCCCATTCTCACCCCTGCTGTCGAATCCCTAAGCAAGGATCCCAGGGCCAGGCTTTGGGAGACCCTAGGCCCCAAATGCAGCTGCCTGTGTTATCACACAGCCCCTCACCCCAGAGAAGCTGGAGTGCCTGACACAGGATGCAGCCAGGATCAGAAAAAGGAAGTACTGGATTCCCTAAAGAAC
>CAUYQG010249154.1:22-10512 GCA_963574415.1 Tarsius wallacei
AATGCAACTTATGAAACTGGACATTTTCTAGTTCATAAATTTTGGGTTACAATCAGGGCACAAGAGGAGAAACAGAATGCAGTATTAGAGCGAGAAGCCGAGTTAAGAACTCAGTGCAGACACAGGCCCATGCCTGCTCTGCCCACTTCCTTGCTGACTGAACACTGCACCTGCGTGGAGCAGCAAACAGCTTTGTTTTAATAAATACATTTCCCTTCATTCAAATCAGAAAAGCTAATTAAAGTATTTTTTATCTGACCACCTGTCTATGCCCACAGGCAGGGTTTGCCTACAGAGCTTACGTGTGAAAGCGTTATTACGCTGGGCCTTCAACTTTTTAATGCTATTTGGGTTCAAGATTGTCTCAGCAGTTCACTATTGGCTTTTTCTACCAGCTGGTACTTTTCAATACCAACCCTATAGTGTTTCAAGTTACAGATGCCAACCAAGGGTATTTTTGCAGTGCTAGAAACGACGCGTGGCCTAAATAAGGCTTTACTCTCAAGAAACTCGGTTTTCTTTGAGCAGGTTTCCTCACACCAGCACTCTGCTATCTGCACAGACCCCAAGTCCTGTTGTGGCAGATTTCAAGACCAGTGATGTTCTGAGAAAATAACAACCTGGAAATCTGTGTGTGAATCCTGGGTGGTTATGTTGAGAACAGGAGAGATCGCATGAAATACATCTTAAAAACATTCGTTTGCAACCAAACACACTTAAATCTTCCAAGGAAGGTGCAGGGTGGGGACGGGGAGCTGCGACACGCGCAGCCACTCAGGAACCGCTGCGGTGGGCCTGGGCCCGGCAGCGGCACACACTCACCGCCGGCGCTGGACCACAGAGCCCGCATCCTGGCGGCAACGCCGGTGACCTTCTTCCAGCAAAGGGAGAAGGCAGGCTGGCTCTGCGAACAGTCGAGGGCAACCTCTGCTGAGTTCACCGGGCAGCTGACCCAGAAGTCAGAGCAGGTGCTGTGGGCTGCAGAAGAGCTGACAGTACTTGCCGTAGAAAGCCGTCGCCTCCTGCCATCCTGGGGAGAGTCGCCTCCCTTCCTCCAACTTGGGCACTTTCAGCTTCACGCAGGAAAGGATCTCTGCTGCACCTTCTACTCAAATGTCCAGCTCCTTTTACCAAAGCACACCAGCGAGCAATCCTGAGCGACTAGTATGAAATCTGCAGAGTTCAGCTAAGAGAAAGACCGCTTTCTAAATTACCCTTTTCTCTGCTTCTTTCTACAGATGTGTCTGTCAAACGTTCTTTAGTTTCACAGTGATGTATGCTGTTTCAGGAAGCACAAGGTGATCTGTTTCCAGGAAGTGATGACCTATTTTTAGCTGGAGCGTAAGGTTCCAATGACAGGATTCAGGCAATCAGGAGGCTCTCGGTCCCCCATGCCCACCCCGCGCAGCCCACCAGGGTCATGGCTGGGCTCTATCAGCAGTCAGGTCTCCCTGTGATGTTTCAAAAAGCCCACGGTGAATCTGTCGCCTCACTGTATTCCTCCCTGTCCGTCTGACTTGGAAGCCTGAGAACATGTTGAATTAGGCCGAAAAAAGGCTCTGTACCTACTAATATTGACGGCAGTAAGTGCTAGCTTACTAGTTTGCACAGCACCATGTATAGTGCCTGTTATTCAGGCCAACTATAGCCAACTTTTTCTTTTTCTTTTTTGTTTTTTGTTTTATATATATAAAGAAAATCTATGTAAGTTGAGGTTCAGAAATGCATATATTTTTTACTTACAAATATTCATCTGACCAAAATTCAACATAACCTTTATGGAACACTTAACAATTGTTTTGTTTTTAAAATAACATTTCATTCAAACTGTATATAATTCAGTAAAGTTTTTTATACAGCAAGCAATGCTTAAACCCTGGAAAATCTGTAGAAAAGAGATTTTCACACAAAATAAGAAAAGAAAAATCTGAAGTATCTCACACACACACACACACACCCATCCACTCCGGCCCACGTGCATGCATACACACACATGTGGCGCCTGTGTGTCCACACAGACATGTTCATTTTCACACACAAAGTGGCTGCAGCATAGGCAAAAAATTGTAGGTCCAAAGGAAAATGACTGATTGTTCTAATAAAAGAGTCCAGGTAGCTCAGAAAAAAACCAAGACAAAACACAAGAGTCCTCTGAGGAAACCACTCCCTCAAAAGAATGTTCTCAAGATGAATTTGAGACCTAAGCCTACGAAATTGCTCTTGCAAAACAGCTCCCTGCAGTCCAAGGTGACTTGTGCAAACAGAAGGAATCGAATGAGGCTAGTTCCTGAACTTCCTTAAACAAGGACGTGGGTGCTCACAGGTGCCAGGGCGCTCCCGTCACGCCAGGTACTGCTGCAGTGCCGTCTTTGCCCTGAAATCACAAAATTCCTGTTAGCCATCACCCAGAACTGCAACTGTGGGAAGAAGCCCCGATGATGCTAGCCGGAGGTCTAAGCAGCGGATCCCAGAGGGAGTGGGACGCGCCCAGCGGGGCGCCTGCCTGAGAGCAGAGGCCCACGCGGCCGTGCCTCACGCACAGCCTGGCCGCGCCCTCGCTCCTGTGGTCCGAGAGCTGTTCTTGCTCCTCGCCCGCTGGGCTCGGTGACGTCCTGTGCCCCTCACGTGTGCTGACCCTCCGCGCCTCTCCCCGTCACTGGCATGTAGCTGTGAGGGGTCTGGAACTCCTGACTTGTTCTTGCCGCCACGCAGGCGTCTGGGAGTGAGGCGCACACGGAGGGAGGACGCTTGGGGTCCCGAAGCCAAGAGGAGGGCTGCCCGGGGAGGAGGCGCTGAGGGGCGGGGCGGGTGTGTGGCAGGGCCACGGGCCCTGGGGAGAGGCTGCTCAGGGTTCGGAGCCCTGAACTGGGGAAGGAGGTCACCTCTTCCTCACACCTGACGACACCACAGCAACCAGGGCGGGATGGGGCTGGTACGGCGACTGTCAAGGTGGCCAGGTGGGGCCGAGAAGGTATGGCGTGAACAGGGACTCATCTCGGTCTCGCAAAAGCCTCCCCTGAGCTGGGCCTGAGGAGGCCGCCTCCTTTACCACTGCCACCGTGAGCCTGGCGAACTTTCTCAAGGCTGCAATTGCGTGAGTCAGGAGGTCAGGATTTAGCGATGGTTCTGCTTCCGAGCTATGGAAAGAAAAGGCTAGCGTCTTCAGGCACTACTGCTTTTCAAAGGAACGCCAAGTAGACGCGGCGTGCGATGAGCAGGACTCGGGGGTAGCCTCTACGGTGGAGTGATGGCTACCGTCCACAGTTCTTAAAGTGGAATACCAAGGAGTATACTTGTAATGACGTAAGACTTTGAAGACGATAGTTGTAAGTTGCCCCATCTGCCAGGACAGAAAGCTCCGCTGTCCCCGAGTTGAGAGTGCGTCGTGCTGCAGAAGGACGCTTTCAGAAACAAGTTTAAGGACAATGCCACAGACCATCCACTGGACTCCCAAGTCCAGCAAGAGGCAGAGCAGCGCAGTCATGATGCACATGGGAGTCCCAGGCCCCTGCAGCCCGGAGTCCCTCGGAGCCTAGGGCGGTCAGCAATAGCTTCCCTGCAAGTGTTTGAAAGTCAAAGGATCATAAAACCTTAATTAAAGACAGAAGGCATCTGAGAGATCTTTTGTTTGTTTGTTTGTTTGTTTGTTTGAGTCAGAGTCTCACTCTGTTACCCAGGCTGGAGTACAGTGGCATGATCACAGCTCACCGCAGCCTCAAACTCCTGGGCTCAAGTCATCCTTCTGCTCCTGAGTCTCTGGGACTTCAGGCACGCGCCACCACTCTCAGCTAATTTTTAAATGGTTTTTGTAAAGACGAGGTCTCGCTGTGTTGCCTAGGTCTCGAACTCCTGGGCTCAAACAATCCTCTTGCCTCAGCCTCCCAACGTGCCGGAGGTTCTGGCATCAGTCACTGCATCCAGCCCAGAAAGATGTCTTCTTCAGGTGACAGACTGTTGTGCCGTGTGGAAGGTCCACATGGAAGTCCTGCCCCTCTTGAAACCTGCCAATTCATGCTCCTTCTGGATCTCACTCAGAGGGCGGCTGGGTCTGATTACACTGTTCCCTATCACCTACCTTTCCACTACCTGCTGCAACCTGGGGAGTCTTTTAGATGAACAGTTTGGAGGCAAGGTGCCCTCTCCTTACATGCATTCAGGTTAGGCGGCTCAGAGGTTGGCTCCAGTAAGGGCGATTTTAGTGTAAGAAGAGCTGATCACCAATCTGCCAAATAAATTCGGGTAAACAGCACCAGCTGCACTGGTCCGAGCAACGCAGGCTAACCCTGACCCTACCCCAACCTGCCTCATGCTGGCAAGTCCTCTTCAGGGTTGGAGACCACCCCAGAGGTGACTTTGAGCAGAACTTGTTTTCACTTCTGAACAAAACGAACTTGGCGAACGAGACAGCTGTCAGCCAGGAGAGAGGGGCTGACAGAGCCCGTCACTGCGGGCAGCAGCTGTGGCAGAGGTTCCAGTCCTTGAGGCTCCAGGGCAGTCTCCAGCCTCTGGCTGGCACGAACTCAGATGTGACCTGTGCCGATCGGCAGCCCTGGGGGCGGTTTTGCAGGGCTTGCTGTCTTTCGCCCGCAGGACAGCACATTTCAGGGAGGCAGAAGCCAGCCCGTCCTGCGCACGCCACCGAGTCTAGGCGGCCAGTCGTTCCAGGAGCAGGTACTAGGGCCTCTCCCTTCCGTGGAGAAGACAGACAAGCCGGCAGCCGCGACACGTGGAACATGCCCTGCAGATGCCAGAGGAGCACAGCGGGGTCCCTGGCGAAGCCTGCAGGGGTCAGGCAAGGCCTTTCGAGGTGCCGGCTCGCTGAGCACTTGGAAGGACGAATGGCCACATCCAGGCACTCTGCCCTTGCTGTCGGGACTTACGTGCCGGGGTCTCTGCTCCTCTGCTTCATGTTCTTCCTCTCCTACATGCTGGTCCTCAGCCCTCCTCTCTCTCTCACTTGCCCGAGGTGACGTCTTCCAGCTCCGTGGCGTAAACACCATCCCCACGAGTGTCCCCAGCCTCGCTCTTCGAGTGCCCTGGACGTCGAACAGGCAGCCTCCAGCTGGCACGTCAACCCAGAGCTCCAGGTTCTCCCTCCCAGCCTGCTTCTCCTGCATCCCTCACCACGCCGGGAGGTGGCAGCGCCTTCTGTCCAGCTCCTCAGGCAAAGAACCCTGGGTGTTTTCCTTTCCGCTCTGTCTTTAACATTCTGCGTGGACTCCAGGAGCAAAGTCCTGGCTCTGTCCTCAGATTAGGTTCTGAACGACAGCTTCTCAACAGTTCAACAGTCTCCCCTCATCTTTCACTTACGTTGTTGCAGGGGCCTTTAACGGGGTCCCTGCCCCCATTCCTGCCCTGTTACAGGTGATTCTCCAAGTAGCCCCAGAGTGAGCTTTTAAGAACTCACACCAGATGTCGCCTCTGCTCAGAACTCTCCAGAGACGTCCCAGCGAACGCTGCCCTCGAGCCCACGTCCTTGCCTTGCCTCGAAGCCCTGCACGACCCGCCCCTTCGTCTGCTGTCACTCTCCAGCCCACTAGTCCCGCTGTTCCTTGACAGGCCAAGTTCACACCTGCCTCGGGGCCTTTGAGCCCACTGTCCCCTCTGCCTGGAACGCTCTTCTCAACTTCTGCCCCCGAGGGCTCCCTCATCTCACCTTCCCACACCTTGCTTTGCTTTCCTTCTGGGCACCTCTCATCACCTGATACTGTGTCACCCAGTCATCTGCTCATCGTCTGTCTTCTACGCTAGACTGTCAGTTCCACGGGGGCACACACGTCATCACTTGTTCACCACCATCACTCCCGTGCCTTACACGACGCCGGGCAGATGGCAGGTATTAAAGAGCAGATCTGCTGAGTGAACAGGTCCCAGAGGAAACGGGACTGAGACAGCACCTCAGAGCAACAGAACAGGCATGGCCGGAGCCCAGGTGGGCACGGGACGTGACAGGAGACAAGAAAGGCAGAGCCAGACTTTGGAGGCTGAAGCTGGAGAATAAAAAGCTGACGATGGCCAGGCTCGGTGGCTCAGCCTGTCATCCCAGCACTTTGGGAGGCTGAGGCGAGTGGATTGCCTGCCCCGCGGGCTCGAGACCAGCCTGGGCAACTTGGTGAGACCTCATCTCAATGACAGGTCAAAAATTAGCCAGGCATGGTAGCGTGCGCCTGTGGTTCCTCCTGCTTGGAAGGCTGAGGAGGAAGGACCGCCAGAGCCCAGCAGGTCGACGCTGGGGTGGCCGTGAGTGTGCCGCTGCAGCTGACATGCGCACTTTGCTGTCACACACGAAGTCAGCTGCACAGCGAAGGCTGCTCTGCGAGAGGATGCCCAGCCAGGAGGGATGTTTCTGTCTGTCTGCGAGGTTAGCTGGGTCTGATGGCAACTCCTGCCTCTCCCGGAAATGGCGAGCTCTTTGAGGGCAGGGACTTCTCAGTCATTGCTGCTGTGTCCCCAGCAGCCAGGCTGGCTGGCACAAGCCAAGTACTCAGTGAGGCTCTGAACCAATGAACTCACGAATTGCTGCTTTTTCTGCTTTCCAAGAGGCTACGTGTGTCTCTAGTATACTGATCACGGGAATGCAAGGAAATGGCATTTGGATCCGATCCACTGAAATGGCCCAGACTCACGTTAATTCAGAGTAAGATGAACATCTTTAATAATCTGGCAATTACTTGTTTATATCTCACTCAAATGGCACATAGGTGGCTCACAGAAAATTATAAAGGTAATCTAAGAATCTAAAAGATATGAAAAGTCTGGCCATGCGCATTACTAAGTCACTCAAACCCGTTCATCAAAGAATCCAACACAGCCCAGAGCAAGGCCTTCTTATGCTGATACTCACTTGTCACAAAGGTTTGAATCTGGTGACTGACTCAGCTTGTGCAGGATGTCTACGATGCCCATGTCTCGCAACTTGTCCTGGCGTTCCTGCGAACCTAGAAGATGAAAGCTGGTGGTTACGGGCAGCCGCGCTCTGTGATGCGCAACCAACAACCCAGACAGAGCCTCGAGGTTTCCTTCACTCCCCACCCCTCCTGCCCTCAGCCCCGCCTCTCCTGGCGTAGCCGGATCCCCTCATGCTTGGACCCCCCAGCAGCCTTCTACCTGGTCTCTCTGCCTCCCGCTCCTCCTGCCTGCAGTTCACCCTGTGGACTGGAGTTCTGGATGGTTCTCTGTGCTGGATTTCTCCAAGGACTAGACGATCAAGGTCAGAGGTCCAGCCAGGCAGGAGGCCTCTGACACTGATGCCAGCTCTGTCACTTCTTTCAGGACATACTCACGGCCCTGGCTCTTCCCACCCCACAGGTCTTATCCCCAGTCCTGTTGTCTTCTGTTCTCCTCTGCCCTCCCGGCATTCTTGCTGCCTCTCAGCACAACTGGCAGTTTCAACTTCACACTACTCTGTTCCACCTTTTTTTCTGAGTTGGAGTCTCACTCCGTTGCCCAGGCTGGAGTGCAGTGGCACACTTATGGCCACCGCAGCGTCAACCTGCTGGGCTCCGGTGATCCTTCTGCCTCAGACTTCCAAGTAGCCCGGCTAATTTTTGATTTATTGTAGAGACAAGGTCTCACCAAGTTGCCTGGGCTGGTCTCGAACCCGTGGTCTCCAGCAATCCACTCGCCTCGGCCTTCCAAAGTGCTGGGATTACAGGCTGAGCCACCGAGCCTGGCCTGCTCCACCTTCTAAGTAGACCAAGATTCCTTGAGGGTAGCTTTGTCTCCCTGGTCTGGGCATCTAGGTCTGCGGGTTGAATCCAGTTTCCCTTCTTCCATTTTGCTTTAGAGCAGCTAGGTAGAGTAAGCCCCCTGGAGTCTCCTGTGCTGTTATTTCATGCCTAGTGTTTTTGTCCAGGTTTCTGGCCCAGCACTCCCAGTCCGGGTTATGGTTTTGCTACACTGTTGGCTGTGCTGCTTTAGAGCAGATTCAGGAAACACCTCTCAGACCTTCTCCTCTTCCCTCTGACCGTGGGTCTTAAGACCCTCCACAGACAGCATCCTACCCTACACCTTGGGGGAAGGCACGCTGCCGTCATGAAGCACCCATAGAAACCCGAGAAGACTGGGCTCTGAGAGCTTTCTGGATAGCTGGATGTGTGGAGGCTCCTGGAGGGTGGCACACCAGGGAAGGCATGGGCGCTCCGTGCCCCTCCCCCATCCTGTGCCCTCCATGTCTTCATCTTCGTCTGCACCCTTCGCAATATCCTTTACGACAAACCAGTAAATGTGTCCCAAGTTCTGTGAGTCACCCTAGCAAATGTATCCAGCCCAAAGAGGGGACTGTGGATCACCACCTTGAGTCCATCAGAAGTTCCGCAGTGCCGGGCTCGTGACGACGGATCTGTGTGAGGCTTGGGAAGAGAGCCTTGGGGACGGGACTGAGCCTCAACCTGTAGGGTCTGGCACCATCTCCAGGCAGACAGGGTCAGATTTAACCAGAGGACACCCAGCTGGTATCTGCTGCAGAACTGACTGCTTGCTGGCTGGTGGGGAGAAAGCCTCACATGTCTTGAGTCGCAGAAGTCTGCTGTGTTGACTGTTGTGTGAACTGTCCAGTTGACTCATGTCAGCCCCACCGATTCCCACGTTCCCACTGCAGGCCAATAATGACCTGCTCATGCGATGGACTTCTCTAGACCTAGGGACCCCGAATCTCCGGGGAGGGAGCCCAGAAAGCTGCACTTAAAAGTCCCCGGGTGACCTGAATGCAGCTGACCCAGCAATGAGACCCACTGCTCTCCAACGTTTGTCTGACACCTTGGCTGTGCATTGGAATCATGTGGAGAGACTTAAGAACCATTATGCCTGGAGCCCGCCCCCAGAAGCTGTGCTGTAACTGGCTTGATGTGAAAATCCTCAGGTGAGCCTCATCTGCAGCCACGGTACAGAACCTCTGATCCGACGAGGCCCGACAGACTGTCCATCGCCCCAGGCACGCTGGGCTTCTGGCTGCTCAGCGATGCACCTCTTCTGCCTCGCACTTGTCTCCTGCTGTCCTCACATGTGCTTCCTCTGCCCCTAATGAAAGGCCCGCCCAGCCGGGCTTGGTGGCTCAGCCTGTAATCCCGCGCCTTTGGGAGGCTGAGGTGAGTGGATTGCCTGAGCCCGCAGGTTCGAGACCCGCCTGGGCAAGCGAGACCTCATCTCTACAATAAAATAAAAAAATTAGCCGGACGTGGTAGCACGCGCCTGTAGTTCCGGCTACTCGGAAGGCTGAGGCGGAAGGATCGCCGGAGCCCAGCAGGTCGAGGCTGCGGTGGCCGGGAATGGCCCCTGCACTCCCGTCTGGGCGACAGAGTGAGACTCCAACTAAAAAAAAAAAAAAAAAGAAAGGCCCACCCTCCACCCACTCTCCTCTCCTCTTTTTCAAGTGCGTTTCACCATCCTCACTAGGCAAGGATGGTCACTTCTCACTCTCACTCCCTGAACTTGGTATAGTTGGCTCCAAGGTGGGGGCTCGGTATGAACTGTCCAGTTGACTCATGTCAGCCCCACCGATTCTCATCTCAGGGTGACTCTGCAGGCTGCATGGACCAGGCAGTCCAGTGAATAGGGGTCACTGCTCAGGATCTCAGGGGCACCTGCTGCCTTCTCTGCAGGAGACTCTCTTCCCATAACCTTCTTCAGAATAAATCTCACCAATCTCTTACCTTCCTCTTCATTCCATATGAGGTTTGATATACAAAACATAGCGGCAAGCTGCAGTTTGACATGCGAATGACCCTATGGATGCAGAAAAGAAAAACAAAAATCAAAATGGTGGTAATCTCACTTTAGAGAATTTTTTTTTTTTTTGGTGACCTATGATAGGCAATCCAATAGCCTAACAGTCTGAAGCAGAGGACTCAAACTCCAAAATCTTGGGGGCCCATGAAGATAACACTAAGGAGTGAAAGGGATACGAAACGGTGGGGAATCTAGCAAAGCGAGAGTGCAAGTCTTGCCAGAAGACATGCAAATGCAACATTTCAAAACCACCTCACTAGCCAAACAAAATTCTTCTGGGGCCAGATGTGTAGCTTGCAGTTTATGATTCAACTCATGTACACAGGAACACTGACATATGACAATTCTGTGCTCTTGATTTAGGCTCTGCTTTCAGGTCACCAGCAGCCAGTAAACTAGGTGGATACACATTTGATATGTATCTCTTCAGCTACTGGTTGGTTAACTTATTCAAATGGCCCAGTCATTCCTCTGGGGAAGAAAGTGAATAGTCAGGAAGTTTTGTAACAACTAGGCTTTCTCACACACACAATTTATAACTGGCTTGCTCCTTTGCCATCAGTTGCTGAAAATAATTGTTCTTGTTCTTCTAAATATGTATGTATGTATTTATTTATATTTTTATTTTTAGAGTCAGTGTCTCTAGTATACTGATCACGGGAATGCAAGGAAATGGCATTTGGATCCGATCCACTGAAATGGCCCAGACTCACGTTAATTCAGAGTAAGATGAACATCTTTAATAATCTGGCAATTACTTGTTT